>JAWLRI010000145.1:795299-818921 GCA_034781795.1 Crypturellus tataupa
GGGGGTTGGACTAGATGACCTCTAGAGGTCCCTTCCAACCTTAGGCATTCTGTGATTCTATGATTCTATGATTCTATATCCCTGTTTGTTTATAACATATTATAAAGGAACTAATCCTATCTGCTTATCTTATACACACAAATCTTCATAACTGGTATTTGTCTGGCAAATTTTAAAAGCAGACATGTAAAAGCGCAAAATACATGAATCATCTCTGACAAATACAAAGAAAGTCTTTTTTTTTTTTTTTTTTAATACATTTACAAGCTCACAGGTCATGCAAACGTTGAGTTAAGCCAGTTAATATGCTGCTCAAACATCATGGGAGTCTGGTTCATAACTTAATGAGACCCAGAAAAAGCTTTTGACCAAAATAAACATGTAAGTCAAAATAAACACATAGATATTATTCTTTAATGCAATACAAATTAAAGTATAAATATTTTGGCTAACTTTACTTTTTCTGACCTAAATCTATGAATCAGTATAAGCCTATAAGCCTTGGGAACACTAAACCTATTTTACCCTACATGGATTAAGTTCAATAAACAGCTTCCTTAGTGTCATAGATATGCTCCCAGTTCTTCTGTTGTTGATTTTGTTTTCCGGCTTGATTCCATTAATTCTTTTGGTCTGTATTTACTGCATTATTGGGTCATTAACTGTCCCAATCATGTTCATACCAGATAATGTAGCTAGTTCTATTACATCACAGGAGTTTTTGAATTTTCAGTGTATTTCTCTCTCTCTCTTTTTTTCTCTTCTTGAACAGAAAAGACCCAATAGACACTGAATCAATGAATATCGAACATTCTTTTATGGATTTTTCTGCCTTTATGGGTATGTGAATTGCCTCTCCCTGAAATGACTTTTGTGAAACCTGTTATTGCTGTGTGAGACTCACTAGAAGAGTTTCAGGTATGCAGAAATTAAGGCCTGTGCTTTTGCTCCCTTGATAGTGATATATGTTTGATGTTAATTTTGTTATATCCTGTAGAATTGAAGGAATCATAGCTTCAGAAATTCCTTCAAAAATCAGCAAGACTTTTCTGCACTATTCTTTGCCCAGAATTAGCAATCAGGCCATTGCCTGGAAACTACTCATAAGGAAAAATAACAACAAAACCAAGAAAAAACTCATGTTAGTAAAATAATTGGCCCTGTTGAAAGATTAGGAAAATACCAGAAGTGCAATAACTGATGCTTTAAATCTCTCTCTAGACTAGAGCATCCATTTCACAGAATCAGACACTGCATCAGAGAAAAAAATGTCTCTGTTTATACTGGCAGGAATCCTGGTCACTGTCAAGGGAAAACTTGTATTTAAAAAAGTGACGTTTTAGATGAAAATTCCCCAAAGACTGCTTCTCATTTTTGACATTACCATGGATTCAGAAGAGAAATCATTAAAATACTAGCAGGTATCACAAGGAGTTATATAATAAAAGCCAGATATTTTAGTAATCCACAAGCCTCCCGCTCAGTTGTGCTTCAGCTTCCTGTTCAGTGAGGAGCGATGACTGTGTACTCATGACAATACCACAACTTTTAAATATAGGAAATATTCCGCTTCTGCATCTGCCTTTTCCAAGCATATCTTTCCCAGGTGCAGCTGCTGGGTGAGAGACCGGGAGGTTCCCTGCGCTCCTGTTCTCCCACAGTGGCCAAGCGGCTCAGGTTCACCAAAGAGAACAGTCCTTGCTCAGAGCACTCCAGAGCTCTTTCATTCTTTCCCAGTGAAATCTTAGATAGGTGACACTACATTTTTCTTTTAGGAAACAGAGTATTTATCTGGTCCTCATCCCACTGATGAATGCACAGTTGTGTAGAGATATACTATGATTACATCTACAAAGGCTTTTATTTGGTGGCAAAAATCCTTTGTCATCTTAAAAAAAAAAAAGAGAAAAGGCCTCCTACAGAACCTATGAGTTCTGAAGTGTCTGAACAAAAAAGTTATGTTGATGGTCCTTGTCCTGTATATGCTGAATAATTAAGTGAGACTGAGGATGCTCTGTTCTCATAAAAATGGGGTTGATCTTGTAACCTTATTCATGCTGAACTGTGTTCTACTTCACCGAAGGCATTTTCTCATCAACAGATGGGCATGAAAATCTCAGCACAGATGTTTGCCACAGATGTTGCCAGATTAGCACATTGTACCATTGCATCTGACAGACTCCTGTAGCCAAATACAGCAGGACTTATTTCTGGAACTTTTCAATATATATTTTCATATCAGCTTCCTTAATTCATCATCCTATCTCTCTTTTTGGATCTCATGTTAATACTAAAGAGAGAGCCCATAAACCTCTGCTCCTGTTGCACGGGAAGGGTAGCATCAATAAAGCATTAAAAGGCTGTTAAAAAACAGGTCTCCTTACTTTCTTTTTAATGTCTTTCCACTATCCGCAAGTCTCTTCTTTATTTCAATTTATATGACCTTGAAAAGGAGAGTAAGTTACTGTGTAATTCCACAGCTTTGTACTTGTTTCCCAGACAGGTAGATAATCATATAACAAGAGAGTGTGTTCTCTGATAGAAAAACGGGAGGAAAACCCAACTGATGAAGGAACTAATTAGTGAGTTCAAAAACATAATTTTGTTTTTCACTTTCTCCTCTCTGGTTTTAACCTGCATAATTTTTCTCCTTACCTTGACCATTCCCCCATTTTATGACCTGTTTTTATACTGCCATAGCACATATTTTTGAACCAGGTCAGACATTGGCTCGGAGCTGTATTTATGGTACATAAAACAGAGGATATAATATAGACTGTATCTTGTGGAAAAACTAATTTTGTACAACAACTTCAGGCCATTTTCAGGACAACAGATGAAGTTCAGTCTGACATGAAGGCTTTGATACAGAGCTGAATAGAGTCTTTACCATAGAATGCTTAAGGTTGGAAGGGACCTCAAGAGGTCATCTAGTCCAATCCATCTGCACGCACAGGGTCTCTTAGAGCATAATCAGACTGTTTTTATAAATGAATTTCCAGTATATGCATACTCCACATCGCATGGCCATAGTTCTTTCACTTGGTATTAAGGTGCCAAACAGGCACTTTTTAGACAAAAAAGTTTGTTTTATAGACACACAGCACCTATTAAATGGTCTTCTCTTTTTCTGCTTTCTAAATTCCCTCTATTTTATTTTATTTGAGTTTTTCAGATATCCAAGATCCAGATTTTTTCCAGAGAATTTAGCTGCTTGTGCTCTCAACACGAAAGATATGTCTGTTCGCTTAAATTAATTAAGGAACTTTTCTGCCTGAAAGAAACAAACTTTAATATGTTTCTAAAATATCTGATGTGTTTTTTTTTCCTCCTGTTTTCTCTTGAGAGCAGAATCAGAAGTGGCAGAAATCTCTGAGATGGGCTGTCGTTGTGAAATTTCCAAGGGTTTTTTTTCTTTATCAAGAAGAGAGAGAAGCAGAAAGGATGAACTTTCAGAATTTTGGATGATTACTTGAATTCAATCCAACCCCAAAAGCTTTCATGACAACTTCATTGCAAATACAAATTGATAAAAAAGACAACCAAATACAGCAGACACAGGCTCTTCTAATTGACATTATCGAATGATGCAAGAAAAAGAATGCTGAAAGGAGGCCCAAGTTGGCTGTTATATTCAAATTGAAATTTATAATCTGTTCTATAATCAAAAATACATTACAAGCAAAGCCTGTTTCTAGGACCATTCTGGTCCTAGTTCCTGCTAATTTAAAATTTCTGCTGTTTTATATCTCAGATAAGCCATCCTTTCTACAGCAGTTGAAGATTTTAGTGCCCTTTCTCGTCTTCTGTTTATTAATAACTTCAAAGCCTTTCTTATTGATTAATTGAGCTACCCTATAGGACTCCTTTCTTTTCCACTGATCTATTTGTGCTCCTTTCTCCACTTGAGGCGCTCTCCTGAAAGAGCCCAGACTTCCAGGGCTGAGCAGTTGAAGATTTTTGGCACTGTCCTTCTGGCACCCTCGCCCATTCCCCAGCTCCAGAGCAGGCATCGCTCCATCTGGTCATGGTACCCCTTCATTTATTTCAGGATCCAAGGTTCACAAGTCTATAGCCAGGTTTGTGGACTCGGACTCTTCGTTAATCATACAATAATGTCACACAGTTAGACTTGTCTGGCTAGTTGAGTAATCCATTTTGGAAATAAAACTTTCTCACTTTTTGAGAAGTGCTTCTTCCTCAATTTCAAAATAAGCCTTAGGAGAACTTTCACCTTAAGAGAAATAATCCCTGGTGAGATTTTATGGTAAGAACAAGTTTTGTGTTATTTTGCCTTTTCCTAGATAGATCCGTATACTTATGGAACTTTCTACAAATGGATGTTCCAGTTCATGTACTGAGCACAACTGTTTTGAGGACACTGTGCTTTTACTTTGTCAATGTCTGCCTGAAAGAATATGGCAGAAAGTGGAAAAGAAGAAAATTCACACGTCAACATACACTGAAGAACTCCTAAAAATATATTCTATATTCCTTATTACAAAGAACTTCTTCAGAAATCCAAAGAGCTAGAGTGATCACAGTAGTAAACTGAAATGTCTTGTTTTGTCTGCACCCACCGATTAAGTTGGTTCCTGAAATTACCTGAATATATTTTTTGCTGCAGTTGCCTTCTTATGACTTTTTCTGGGAAAGGGTAAAATCAGTTCATAAAGACTGCTCAAAGTCAGCCTGAAGCAAAATCCAGAGACCAGATTTTTAATATTGATTCCTGAACACCAATTAATTACAGGATTCATCTTCTCGATATATTCTTACAATATAAATAATTTTCTGGGGAGTCTCATCTCTTTCAGGAGGAGGATGGAAGAATGAAAGAGGCATTTTAATACCTAATAATTATCAATGCAATAAAATAAGCCTTCAAAATACCATGAGATTTCTGTGCTTGGAATTAAATGAAAAAAAAACCCTAATATTACACATCAATAAATGAATTTTTTTTTTCAATTTACTTGAAAAAATCATCTTACAAAAGAGTCTTCATTTTTTAAATTCCATGACCACAAGTGCAACACATAAACTGGAAAGAAGTGCTATAAAGAAATAAATCATCATAGAAATCAGGGATTTGTCATGCCATTATTGCTAGTCCCTGGCAAACCATGTAGTCATTTTCCATTCATTTAGAATTCAGTCAAGTAGGATCAATTCAAGCTTTGCTTGTCTGTATCCTGTGTTGTAATGCTATCTAATGAAGCTGCAAAATATAAAATCAGACTTCAGTCAGCCAGGCCATTATAATACTCTTCCTTCTGTTTTCACCTTTAAGTAAAAGTGTAATGTACAAGATGAGTGCTGCCTGTACCTAGCATTTGTAGCAACATCAGACGATGGGTCTGCTGCCATGAATCACCTACATAGTGTTGTATAAGCAAATCAAAAATTTGGTGTTACATCAGGAAGATGTTCAGTGCTTCTAGACTACACAGTGTGGTTGAGTGTTGACTTTATTAGAAAAAAATTGTGTGTCCACAGTGTTACACAAGCATCAGCTGCTCCTTGTGACAACTGAGGGAATATAACAGCTGGATGATATTGCCTCTGCATTATAAATGAAGAAACCAAGGTCTAAACCAAACTAACCTGCCAAAAGCCACCCAAAGATCCAAGGCCAATGGGAACTCATCTCCCATCTTTGTACTTATTTTTCTTAGTCATGCTGCTCTACACTATCATCGTACTGTTTAGAGTTTTTTAGCACTTGTACTCAGTTTTGTTGAGAATTTGAGTGAGGTGCTTTGCAGCTGGTTGCAGTCCACCAGGCACCAGTAGTTGCCATGTAAGCTCATATAAGCAACTTCTTGCCCCCTTCAGCTCAGTGCTGCAGCTCAGAGCATCTGCACAGGGATATGTCATGAATACTGAGCATTTAATGTCTACATTGCCATTTTTACTTCTCTGCAGTTCTGCTTGCCAGTGCACTTTAACTTCATCAATTGGATATGGAAGGGATATCAAAAATACTTTTACAAGTGATAAGGCAGGAAGTACTTTCAGTAAAAGAGAAAAAAGATAAAAAAAAATAGCAGATCACCCAGGAGAGCAAACCTCAGTAGTAATCCCAGCATCATTTACAGGATAGAATTACTTTGAAGCCAAAGGCATATCTTCCTTTGCATTTAATAGCCAGGATACTACCATTAGTTTCTGCATTTATTCAACAAGAAATCTGGTGAAAAGTCTCCTTGGAGTTACTTAGAGTAAGCAAAAGAGAATGGGCAATTGCGGCATAGAGAAAGTGCCTGAGAACAGTTTGTTTTGTTCCAGCTCAAAACTCATTGCTGCATTGTCTAACTAATAGCCAGGATAACAGATGAGGCAATAGAAAATACGTTTCCATTTTCTTTGAGCTGATTCAATGATCAGAGCTGCACAACTCTATCTCCAGCAAGACTGAAGCATCTCCTGTTAATTACATTTCACTTACTTTTGACAGACGTATGACCCAGGTGTATTTGTAGTGTCTAAAGATCTACATGCGGTTTTCACAGAGCAATTTCCACTCCTTTTTAATTTTTAGAGAATATGAATATCTCTCTGCTCAGGGAGAAACATCCTAGTCACTGTCATCAAATTCTTATGGAAATGGCTTAGGAGATTTGATTGTTAAAAAATTTTTCATATAGATTCCCCTTCAGGAAAAAAGATCTTGAAAACGCAACATTATCTTTCTGAAGCATAGTTCAAAGAAACTGAGATGGCTTCTCTTCACATTTACATTTTTTAAAGTCTGCAGTAACTCCAGCAAATTCAGAGCAGCTGTTTCAGTAAGTGTGGAAAGAATCAGATCTAATGAATGTGAGTTTAACACAGGATTTGGACTGTCATAATAATCCAAGTATCTTTCTTTTTTCTTTCTTTCTTTTTCAGCAAGGTCATTTCCAAATCTGCTGCTAATGGGGGAAGCATTTGGAGGTTGTGAGTGAGAGGAGCTTTTGCAGAAATACAGCTTTGAGGAAACCCTCTGCGGGCTTGCTGTTAGCAGACCTTTGATGAAAAAGACTTTGCTGAGAATTTACATTCTAAATTTACACAGTGAGTTTTGATAATGAGACATTCTGTTTGGTATAAGTACTTCCAAAGAAGTTCAGTAAGGAGAGGAGTTCCCTGCAGCAAAATTTCAATTGACAAGGGCTTTTTTTTTTTCCCGAAAACACACATCCTATTCCTTTTTGTATTTTCTTCCAGTGAACAGTCTCAATCAGAAAGCTGTTTGGAGCGAAATGGCAGAGGCACCTGATGGCTCTGGGGTGCGGGCCTCCACGCTGAGGAGGGTTGTGGACTCCCAGGCACTTCAGACACCATCTTGGTGGCAGAGGAGCTGGGCACCTGCATGGCACCTGCAGAGCCATCCTGAAGCCGCAGCCCATAGAAGTCTGGTTTTGTTCCGGTCACATCCAATTAGATAGCACCTGCATAATAGGGATGGCTTTTATCAGTTTCTTATTAGAGGGAGATCTTTAAAAGTGAGGCCAAATATATGTTCTGCGCACAAACAGAAGCGGCTTTTTGGTATCGGTAAATTGATCTTTGTAGTAAAGTGAGTGTTAGAAGTGGGGATAACTAAAAAATATTCCAAACGAATAAAAATCAGTTTGCATGATGTATGAACCTGCCAAGCAGAAAAGGTCCAAGACTTTATTATTTGGCAACTTTACATCTCATTTTCAGTCCATGTACAGTCTTTTTAGCAGTGTGTGCATTTTCCTCTCTTTTCTTTTTTAAACGTACTTATGTAACCATAAAACCAAAACTGTTCAAAACTATAGTGTTTATATCCAAAATGTGTTAGGCATCAGTTCAAGAACTTGGAATAAAATTAGTTACAACTCTCTCCATTTTTGCTATCAATTTGCAGATCAGGTACTTGGCTTTGATTCAGACAATTCAGAGATTCTCTTTTGTTTATTAACTTTGATTAATCTTTGTCAAGTAGTTGGAATTTTCATGTGAAAAGAATTATAGGAAAGTAATAGGACCTGAAAATATGATACAAAAGCAAGACTTACTAATTTTGGTACTTAAAAAAATAGAAAAAAAAAATAGAAAACCCCTGCAGATTTATTGTTGGCCTGTAATCCTTCTGTCTGGTATTTTTATGTCAAATCTTAGTTCTGATGACTGCTATGTTATTCTTAAAAGATAATTAAGAGCGCTCTATGGCCAGTAGAAGGTCATCAGGTGGTTTAACCTGATGTCTCTCAGTCTCTCCTTACACTCTTACTTGGAAAAATACTGAATTCCTTCTCTTATAGCTTAGACCTTTTTTGTCAGTAAGACATTTTTAGAATAAATGCTAATTACTTTTCAATAAGGTCTGAAATCCATCATAACTTTCACTCTAAGGCACTATTTGTACTAGACCTGACCTAAACAGAAAGTCAAATGACTAATTAGAAAGTTTCTTTATTTTTCTTGACTTTAAGGATTTAGTCAGAGTAGACTTCTGAGAGGTTCTTGTCTGAGTACTAGACCTGTAGAATCAGCCACGTTCTGTGATAAAAGCAATTTCTAGAAACAAAATTCCCTTGTTTTTATTATCTAGTTAGTCCTAAATCAGTAAAACGCAAAGGACATGGACATAATCAATGAAACAGTATCAGCTGCCAAGAGCGGTTTTACCCATAGGCCCCTGGGCGGTTTTATGTATGGTGGGGATGCATGCGCCAGCAAAAGATTTAAACGGCAACATTCTTGAAATAGAAAGATTTCTTTTAATATATATATACAAAAAGGAGAATAAAGACCTAGAGTTGTTCTTCTAGTAAATGATTCCGCTTTGATTTATGATTACGCACTGCTTTGAATATAACTTAGGGATTTTTTAAGTGGTCCAAATTCTCTAGGTCTAAATAGTATCCAAACAATTTAAATATCAATGTCAGGGAGAAGAACGCAAACCAAAACCGCTCTTCCCGCATAAGCCTTGACTTTGAATTCTGAGCTCTTCTGCCCTAGATGGTGACACGGAAGGTGAAAGCAGAGGAATACTGACATTCCCATGTTGACCAGGCCTAAGAACTGTGTAGTTTGGCTAGAAGAAGGCAACTACCAAATACCAGGGAAACCCCAGGTCCTCCAGGTCACACACAGGGTGTGTGATGGGACTTGTGGCCTGGTGGGACGAGTGGTGCTTTTATGACCTCCAGAGGCATCTGTGACCTGAGGCTGCTGCAAGGGCAGGTGCTGCCTGTGGCCCTAGATTCACATACCAGGGAGCAAGACCCACTACGGGGATTGCAAAGCGGCTTTTTGGGCTACATTTTTGCGCTTCAGCTAAAGCTGAGGTCATATGCCAAGTCTTAAGGATGGTGTTTCTCAGCATTTGCACCATTAAGGGGCTAATAGCAGAGAGCTTCTCACCCCAAAACACATCATTGTTTGTGACTGGCAGCCTTTGGAAAGATACTTTACTGACTCATATGGTGACTGCATTATATGTGGAAACATTAGGATTAAGGAATTCTAGTCAATGAATTGTATAACCTATTTGTATAAAGGTGTGTAACATTATTAGAAAGCTATAGACTCTTTTGCTTCAGTTCCATTCAAATGGCCATGATACTGGCTATCAGTGCTCCTTTTTAAGAAATAAATGTATCCTTCATACGTGAACATTTTCCACTTTTAATGTGATAGTGCTGGGTCCTGTTCTATTCCATGTGACTTTTCATATAGTGAAAAAGGACTGTTTCTCTCTATAGTTAAATTAAACAGAAAGATTGAGGCAGGTGATAGTATTTTTTAAGTTTTGTTCTTAATTTGTTTCTCCCCAGATCAAAAACATTGCTCTTGATCAAAAGCACACTATGCCTAGCAAGAAAAATTATAGGCCAATATGTCTATCAAGCACATAACGCTACAATATTCTTTTTAATATTGTGGAGTGATACATCATCAGTATTATGTGTTTTTGTAGGTTTCTGGAACTTTCTGCTGGTACTCTGCAGTTTTTAACTCTGTGTTTGTGCACCATGGTGTCTAGAATAATGAATAGTGCAGCATAATAATAATAATAATAAGTCCGCTCATAGAGAAACCTCACTAACGTTAAAGGGAACTTTAGTCATTTAGGGATTGCAGGATTAGGCTAACAATATTTAATGATGTGGTTTGCTCTAAAGTATACTGATAGCTGATTATCACTAGTTCTGTTTCACAGAAAAGGTTGCAAATAAACAGAAGGAAATTATTTTCCATAACACTAAAAATATTGGGAAAGTAGAAAAAATATGACTGCTGGAGTGAAAGCTGATTAAATTATCAAAGAATAAAATTTAGTCTGATTTCTCAGCTTTTGTGGTACTGCTGAAAATGAACGTAATATTAAACAAATGACTTATGATTATCTTTTTAAAAACTGTTTTGTTTGACTTCAGTAATACATTATTTACCACATATTTTTCTCATCTTAAGGCAGGATGTGAGGTTAATATGTTGCTCTTCATTTCAACTGTGACCATTCTTGCTTATTATTAAAAGTATAGACCGTAAGAGATTTCAGTTCTTTGAAGTACTAGCACTCAGAAGTTATTCAGGAATTCAAGAATAATATCATGTTGCGTGTAGGAAATTACTACCCAGCACCATGGCAGACACTGAGGGGAGGTGGAGGGAGTGGGGAGGGGGAAGTACATTTCATTTAAAGATGCCTGAACAAATTATGTGTGAGGAATTGTCATTGTGTTCTCATAATAGAAGTGACCCTGACATTTCTTGTGCGGGACACAGGAGGAATTAATCAAATTTTATAACCTAGTCAGGATATTTAAGTGATGGATAAATATATGCTGTGGAAGTGGTGGTATAACATCATTGCCAGTGACAGCTTGCGTCATGGAAACCAAAATCTGACTAGGAACAGCAATTTCTCTTCTTGCTTTCAGATGGCATCAAAGGTCCATGGGAAATTTGTTTTCATTAATGCATTTTTCACTGATGGAAGCAACAAAAATATTTTCAGTCTGTAAAAAACAAATCAACCTTTGTTTGAAGTTGAGAATATGCATAAGATTTTTTAATTTAAAACTGCTTCAACATATGGTTTACATACTACTGCAGTAAAGGCTACAAATTCATTACATTGGATTTTTTCATATTTTTGTTACAGTATGCTATACAACCCTCTGAGTTTCTGGAGAAGTTATTTCTGGTACCAAATTCCAACTAAAGCATAAACTCTATCACAAAGCATAAAATAAAGCCTGCATGGGGACCCCTAAGGGCCACCAAAGACTAGTAAAGACTATTGAAGAATACCATGCTGTTTTCTTGTTTCCGATATGCAAGAAATTACTCATATGTAAAAGAGTTGCTCATATGTAACTGAGTTGCTGAGGTGGGAAGGGACCTTTGAGGACATTTCCAACCACCTCCCTTGATGTAGGGTCAGTTGAGGCAGGTTTTTCAGGACCATTTCAGTCAAGTTTGGAATATCTCCAAGGTTGGAGACTCCACAACCTCTCGGGACAGCCTGGTTCTGTGTCTGACTGCCCCCACAGTAAAAAATAAATGAATAAATAAAATTCTTCTGTTTGAGTGGAATTTCCTGTATTTTATGCACAGAAAAGGTTCACTTGATACTCCTATTTGCACTTGTGAGAAGTCTTGCAAATTGCTTTATTCAGCTAACTAAGCCACTGTGAATCCAAGGAGCTCAGCAGAAATACTACCTAAGAAAAGACTGTGCAAGTGTTCTCAGTGTTAAATTTTGAAATGAAGGAGATGGCAACTAGAAGAGCAAATCTGGCTTAAAGCACATTGAGATACCTCTTATGTTCAGCCACTTGCTGAACATAAGATTGGAAATCTTACCTCAGCTGACCCAGGCAAGAAAATATGCTTTGTAGATGGCTCAGCAAACTTTATCTTATGTAGAATATTAACATTAATCTGTGTGGGTGATCAGAGTGGTGGAAGATTCATTTGAGCACTAACCCACTCATTCTTTTGCCTTGATGGCTTGTATGGGCAGAAGGCTGCTCATGATGTCACCCTCAGCAGAGATAACGGGTGCAGTGAGAGCCCCAGAGAGACAGACACAGTATTCAAATGCCAGAGCTGTTCTGAAATACAGGCTACAGCTGAATGCCTGCAAGTTTCCTTTAGCTATCTGTGACCACGGTGTCAATTTCCTCTCGGCCAAACTACATGAACAGTATAATAAATGCATAAGACCTTGAAAGGATGAAAATATCTCTAGATCTCTAAAAGATCTCTAGCCATGGATAGGGAAATTGTGGTTGAAATGGCTTTTGTCCACCATCACAGACATCTCTTCTGCAAGACTGACGTTATTTGGTCTTACATCCCAAGCTTGGGAGTGCCGTGGTGGGCATCCTCAAGTCCTGAAGTGGTCTCTTTCTTTAATATAGGAATGGTCTCTTTCTTTAATAGCAACAGGATCAGGAAACAAAATGTTTTTAAAAATACCGGCTCACAGAGAGGGTGAAGCTTTTGTCAAGAAATACTGGAACGTGGAGAGGGACTCCTCAGTGAGCTTTGTTTGGAGATCTGTTTGTTTTCAAAACTTTGTCCAGAAAGAGAGCAAATCCCAGCCAAAACCTTGCTCATGCTGAACACAGGGAGTAGATGTCACCAAATGATCTGTACCTCAGCCTTCATCATGTTCTGAGTGGGAATGTTTAAGCAGAAAATATTCGTGGGACACTTATTTTGCAAGTGAGAGTGTAGAAGTTAACCTCTTGGCACTCATTCCAGCAGGATGGATTTCCAAAACAAGACCACTGGGAATGAAAGTAAGACAAGTGAAACAGAGAAGAAATCAACGGCCAAACTGCTGACAGCGGCTGTAGGGAATGCCTCCCTTCCTTGTCATTACTCTTCATCCACAGCTCAACATGCCGAAGCTAAAGCCTTGGTAATGGCTGCGGTATGCAATCAATGGAAATAGGTGACGGATAGGAAAAAGAGAAGAGAAAGTAGAAAGCGGTTTACAAAAAGAAAAGGCAGGACAAAAATAGGATGTGATTTGCTTATGCAAAACCACTTTTTGCCATGTGTCAGATGACAAAGGTAAGGGACAAGACAGACACTCCCTGAATTGCATGGCCTAGGATAACATGGCTGTGGAGAGGATGACTCACAAGGAACATGAATTTGGTTGAAGTGAAATGATCTTAACTTCCAGCAAGGCAAAAGGGACTCTGCATATGATCTTACATGTACTCATACAATCGTGTGGTGTGCTGTAGCCACCTACCTCACTAGAAGTCCGTGGGGAACCCTCCTGATTTTTCCAGCAGAAAATGTTGTGGGGCATGCTGTGTTCTGCGGACCAAGTTTGGGAACCTAGTAGGATTGTGCATGAGCTGCGTGTCAGGAAACTCAGTGCAATAAACACCCAGGTCCCCAGGGCTCTGGGACAGACATTTAGATGCCCTGGTGGTAACTGACAAAAGTGATGGCAGTGGAGAGCCTCTGACCACCTTTATGAGACTCTGGGACTCCTTGGCTCAGAGTATCCTCAAACCTTGTCCTCTCTTTTCTCAGAATAGTCAGCCAAGACTCTTTTAGTCTGCTCTGTAGTGCTTTCATGTGTAAAGACTGAGATATTTCATTTCTGACTTGTTATTTTTTAAGTTTTTTAGATTAAAATTTGGATCATCTTCAAGGTCACATTATAGATGAATGCAGTTAGGTTTGTCTAGAAAAGCAGATAGGATCCTAATTTGCATAGCAGGACATAATTCTTAAAGTCAGCCAGATATTAATATACATCCTATGCTGAGCCTTCCTTTTCCACTCCTAATGTGTTTATTTCTCTTTCAAGTGCAAAGGAAAAACAGAATAAAACAAATATATCTGTCTCCTTCTTCTGTATTTTCTCATTTTCTGCAAGTGAGGTCCCTAATTGTTTGCAAGTTCTTTTCAGGGATGAAGATTTTTTTATGGCATATATTTAACAGTTAGTATATATCTGTAGCCTTAATCTGAATGTTTAAGCATTAAGGAGAAAAATTGAGAGACTTGGAGCTATAATTATTGCCATTTTGGAGGAAGAAGAGGGTTTATGCAAGTTCTTTAATTGATCAAACAATTATTTTTTTTATGCTAAAGAGTTTTATTCCTATTCTGCTCTCAAAAATATTTGCTGGAAAGCGATAGCTTCAGTTCACTCTAATAAGCACTAGATTCCTTTGGGGACAAGATTGGCTCTAGGCAGATGCTCTGTTTTGCCAACTTCTTTTCTTTGGAGGGGAAAGAAAAAAGATGTCAACACAAACACAAGCCTGTGATTGATGAGATGTTTTAGGGCAGCAGGGAATATTTCCAATTTTAATTTGTCATGCCCTTAATGATGAAGAAACTAAGGGGATCTTGAAAGCTTATTTAACTTACTTATTTGTTGGCGTCATAACGACTAGGCTTCTGCCAAGACTGAAATAAAATAAAAAAAAAATCTTTTTCTTCTGTTGAGTTAGGGATTTTTTTTTTTTAATTTAATTTTTGAAAGGCATTATTTGGATTGGTACACAGCTGTGCCAGTCTGGCATTATGAATATGATTAAGTGTGTGGTAATGAGTCCTTGAATATAGTGCATTTTCATTATTTGATCAGTCAGTCTAGCACAAAACTGACAATTCCTGTGGGCAATGTCAGCTGTGAACTCAGTGGTGCCAGCAACCAACATCTGGTCTATTTTCTTAGAAAATCAATCCTGATTTTCTAAGAACAGAATAACTGAATGCTGTAACCAATGAAAGATGATTATCTCAAGGAATGACTCTATCCTATTAGATTTGTTTTCGTGGTATTTATCACAGAAACACAGAATGGTTGAGGTTGCAAGAGACCTCTAGAGATCATCTAGTCCAATTCGCCTGCTTAAGCAGGGACACCTAGAGCACATTGCACAGGATCACATGCAGGTGGGTTTTGAATATGTCCAAGAGATTCCACAACCTCTCTAGGCAGCCTGCTCCAGTGCTCTGTCACCCTCACAGTAAAGAAGATCTTTCTCATAAGCAGATGAAACTTCCTGTGTTTCAATTTGTACCCATTACCCCTTGTCCTGCCACTGGCCACCACCAAGAAAAATTTGGCCCCATTCTCTTTACATCCTCCTCTTAGGTATTTGTATGTGTTGATAGGACCCCTCTCAATCTTCTCCAGGCTAAATAGGCCCACTTTGCTTAGTCTTTCCTCCTAAGATAGATGCTCCAGTCCATTAATCATTTTTGTAGCTCTATGCTAGACCCTCTCAAGAAGTTCCATGCACCTCTTATACAAGGAAGCCCAGAAGTCCACACAATATTTCAGGTGTGTCCTCACCAGAGTTGAGCAGAGGGGGAGAATCACCTCCCTCAACCTGCTGGTAACATGCCTCGTAATGCAGGCTTATTGGCATTTTTGACCTTCTTGGCCACAAGGGAACATTGCTGGCTCATGGACTTTAAGAAAAGAAATTTAAATCTTGAAAAAGTTTACAGGAAAAGAGCCATGTTTCTCACTTGCATCTGTTCAAATATGTATGGAGAATTTTATAATATTCAATCATGTAAGGAAGAACCTTTAACTTATAACTTACATGGACAAACAAGGAAAAAAGAAATAGTATTTTATGTCTTCATAATATTATTCTTACCTAGACAAACCAGTGAAATCTTGCAAAGAAGACTGAATAATCTTCTTTTCCAAACACCAGACTGATTTGCCTAATGACTTGCCTTATGTATGTATTATTTTTAGGAGTTTTGCCCATTTGGTTTGTTAAAAAAATATAACTTTACAACCAACACCGTTGTTGCTTGCCCATGTGTGTTTAAGATTGTATTCAAAAAATCAAACTTTTGAAAGGATAAAAAAAAATTCTTTATTGAATTTCCTTTTTGGTTTTTTTTTTTCCAACTTCTCACTTTTAGTATTGTAATATTTCTTAAGATATCATAGCTGTTTGAAAGAATTAATATTTGTTTTTTTTCTGTATGGGTCTGGTAGATGCTTTTGATTTTATCCTTCTCAATTTTAGCTCGTTTGTTGACCTGAAAGATTACTTTTGCTTCATTGTAGGGTATAATGTCATAAGAAGTTACATGATAGTTAAAAAAGTGACATGATCTGCATCTGGTAGAGCCCTTATTATCTACTTTTCTACTTTGAGGCCAAATGATATTTAAGCTGTTGAGCCCATGCTTCAAACACCACTTCCCCGAAAAAGACTAAGATGCAAACTTGGGCGTACTGAAAGAGAGATGCAGTTGCCAGAGAAAATCCTCCATATGTGAGACATGACACGTTATGCTCTATCCAGGATCAAACCAGCGATCATTGCATTTGACTTTCTTCTTATTACTCAGAGACCATCTGAACCTGAGGTAAATAGTTTCCACGTATGGAAATCACTGGCAATTTGATTTCCTATTCCACCATTGTCACCTTGCAATCCAAAGCTAGAAAAGAAGTGTTTATATTTCTTTTGTCTGTCGTAATATAAAGTTCTATATTTCTTTTACAGAAAAGTGTTCGGCAAATGTGTCAGCAAAATGCAAAATGCTTTATGCAAGCATGGTTTCCATAAGCCCCCTTGTTAACTATGGAAGTCTCTCTAGCTGCTTCTCTGTAGTCAAAGATTTAAATATTCAAATAAATATTTAATGACCTGATGGTTTTCTTATTCACTGGTGTGAATTTTCTTTTACATGCCAGAGGGATCAAACTTAAGAGCCAAGTGGCTTGGATCATGATAACCATGTTGCCAGTAAACGGCAAGCTGCATGTTATGATTGGCAAAGATGCTGAGGAGCATACAAGCTGTGAATTATTTCTTTACTCTAAGCAAAGGGGTTTGCAGGACAATTAAAAATAGAGCCAGAAAATCTCAAGTTGGGAATGATAAGTGAATTGAGGAAAAAAAAAATAAAAAGAGCTGAGAAAAGTCCAGTCTTAACATGATTTTATACTATGTATAACTACCATCTGTATGCAGGCTACAGACTACTCTATAAGCCTTTTGGGAGAGAGGGAGTATGTGAACTCCCTCTCAGTGAGGACAAAGACTCAGGAAAACCTCTTACATGTGTTCTTCTCCTGAATATGCAATAATTGATTCTCTAAAAGAGAGTGTGTGTGGAGGAAAAACTTAGTCAAGAAATAGAAGTTGGCGATAGAAAGATTTCATTAGGTCATCTAACTCACAAACTTATCACATCTTGAGGATTGCATGTGGTATTTTCGAGTGACTCATCTAGTCTCAGTTTAATCTGTAAGTATGAGGTCATTGGACTTTCTCTCACTTTTCAGGACACGTGGACAGGGAAAGTAGGAATCCAGACTTAATTGTCAAGAAGGTTGAAACCTATTGCATCAAAATGTGTGGTGCTGCTACAGCAGAAAGCTCCATTTTATTTTTTCCTTTTAAGATGTGGGTTTCTTTCACCTGCTGCTCATATGTCATCATTCTTGGTATCCATGTCCTTCAAGAATACATCCCATATAGCATATCTAAATTATGTTTTTGCTAATAGGCAAGTTAGCTGTTACAGAACAGGATTTCTTCAGGACATAAGTTAGCTGTGTCAACCTGCAATACAATGCCAATTACAGACTTTGACAGACAGAGTTTGTTGAACACGTGGTTAAACTGGGGCTGGAGGGGTGGCAAGTGTAGATTTATCGTAGATTTTTTAGGTTTATCATTTTAAATGCTGGCATTGCCTTGTGTATTTTGTTTTGCTTTTTTTTTTTTTTTTTTGCTAAGTAAGCAAAGCAATTATAAAAGGCTATTGATCTGTTCCTATTCTGATCCCATGAGTTGTCATGCACTAAGACAAGGTTGACTAGAGGCAGCAAAGGGTCCATAAGTGAACAACAACCGTGCACTTGTGGCCAGCTTCTGGCCAGGGAATGCAGTCAATCCGTGTGTGTAAATGCAGCCTGAGAGATGAGAGAACCCCTGAAAAAGAAAAGATGCATTTTCTTTTTGCCAACAAGACAGCATTCGGTCTGTATGTAAATCATGAGAAATACTTAATAAGAAAAAATGCATTTTTTAGTCCAAACAGCTGCATATATTGTAACAGAATTTCTCTTAGGTATTTATGTATCAGGCTTACAGGTGAAATAGGGCAAATTTTGCAGTTCACCATGCTTAGGTGATAACTTACCTGGGAGTTCAGAAGAATCTCAAGCATAAAATTGCTGAACTACTGACAGTGAGAATAATGCATTGTTTAAACCACCCTTAATGTAGAAGAAATGAATCTGGAAAAGATAACATAAGTAAGTCAGGGGAAGATGTAGAGGAAGAGGATAGAGGGGGGATAATAAAGGGAAGATGTAGAGTAATGGGTCTAAATATTCATGCCTGGAAATTGGTAAAAACATAAAGTATAGAATAAACAGCTACATGAATAACATTTTACAGGATGAAATAGCACAGATGTTATCAAAGGAAGTCATGCCTTGCAAATCTGTTAGGGAGCATAGTGAAATTCCATATAGTATATATGGACTTTCTAAAAGCTTTCTGCAGGTCATTCATCAGAGCATCTAAAACAAAACAAAACAAAGCAAAAGAAAACAAAATCATTTAAAAATATCATCAAAGAAGGAACCCGTATTGGGGTAAATAACTGCTAAATGATAAGAGGACTGAAAATTTTTCAACAAGACAGTGAGCCTCCAGAGAGTGGTGTTATTACAGGTTGCATTGTTAAAATACATCCATAGATGATTTGTGAGGAAAGTACTGAAGTGAGGAAGTCCAAAGGCGGCTGGGATTAAGCAACTTTAAAGTTTGGAGTAAGAAGCTGGAATATGATATCACAGTAGTTAGCAACTAGGCAATAAAATGATAGATGAAATGAAATGTAAAGCACTCTACATAAGGGAAAATATGCTTAGTCAATGGGCTCAAAGTTTGCTACTAGCAATCACTTCAGACTTAGTCTGGCTTTTATGTTTTTTTCCCATAGCATCTCCAGATGACCCCCATTGGGCAAAGAAATATTAAACTGGACAAATTTTCAATCTGGACACTTTGTTGTATTTAGAAATTTTGGTAGGAAGATTGGGAAGAAATGTAGATATATCTGTACACTTTAAATGCTTTCTGATCTCTTATCCTCACTGTAATGAGCAATTTTACTTAAAATGCATGACCCATTAGTATTTGAATATTAACAGAAGGCACACTAACAGGACAGTATACGCAAATTGTGTCATTCTTGTCATACAGTCAGAAAGGCAGATGATACGAGGATGAAGTTGCAAAAGTGATAGAATACAGCAGGATAAGCACAAATACCAGAGTGCTTCTGTTTTAGGAAAGGCTTAGAAATCAGGTTCTAACTCTTTTGGGAGTTCATTTCAGATCATTCAAAGTGCAGAAAAAATATGTTTAAGAGAAGTAAGTTTGATATTAGACTTTCCAAATCTAGCATGGATGGTGTAATAAACTTGGAGAGAATTTCCCCCTTTTTTTTTCCTATCATTACTTGTAAATGTAAGAGGTGTATTATATTTCTATTTATTATATAGCACTGATGGTTTAAGAAGTTCAGTCCATTTCCAGAAGAACCAAGGTTCTCTGGAGGAGAAAAGTAAAAAACCGTGTCCTTATTTCCTTGCTCAGGACCTTTTAATCTAATGCTGACCAAAAACCAGTCTGATCAAGAAACATTCAGGCAATGACCTTTATCTTCCAATTCAGTAACACTGATTGTGGGAGCAGCTGTGCTGCCAGTGCAAATGAGCTCTTAAGGACAGCCTCCTTACATAGGGCTCTCCTCTAGAAATTCATTAGCTCTATCCTGCTTTTCCTCTACTTTAGCCTGTGCACAATATAGGATGAAAAGGGATAAGAGATGAGAGATTCAGCTTTTTCCTAGACAAGTTTCTGCTTCTAAAGTGCCATAATGGAGTAGATGCTGTACATTGTGTTGTGCCCTCTTTGACAGGAAATATTATGAAGTGAGGGGCATATTTTCGCCCGATTAATAATTTTGACTTTGTCTGTTTCCCTTAAGCACTGTCATCAATTTTTTATTACAGTGTGCTGCTGATGTTGAAAAACACTATCTTACACAAATCATGAGTTCAGAGGTTGCAATCACTTTGTGATCCTTGCATGGCAGTGAGTAGAACCTGGTCTATTACTGAAACAGAGCCTCTGGAAAGGGAAAAATAATAAATCAGATTTTTTTTTCCGTCTGGTAAAGTAAAAAAAAAAGTCTCTGGAAGGAATTCCCCTTCATAAGTAGTACATTGCACTTGTAGTTTATTGCTTCCAGAACAAAGATTTGGTATCTATTGCCTTTCTATTGCAGTTTGTGAACTTGCAACTGGAATTTGCATTTATGAAACAAAAGGAGAAGAAGAAAAAAAAAAGATATAGTGAGCCAGGACATAAAACAATATTGGGTTCTTAAAGACTATAATATAATGGGAATTTCTAAACATGTGTAAAAATCATTACTTGAAACAGCTGAAAAAAAAAGCAGTAGATATAGGGTAGGAAATTACCAATAGAACTCTTCAGTTTAAAAGGGATTAAGGCTAATGTAAAATACACTGCCCTACTACTTTGGCACCTAGCACTAAAAAACATTGAACGATTGCATTATTTGGGACTGTAAAATGTTATGAGCAAATTCAAGTTATGAACTCTATATGTCACGAGAATTAGCTTGGCATTTACACATGGTGAAGAGCTGCTCTTATACAGCTTAGGCTTTTTCCACCTCAGCAGTGGTGATACAGAAAGGAAAACCAGAACAAGCTCTCTAATATCAGAGTGCAAAGGCGATAGAAATCAGTGAGTCTCAGTTCTTCCAACTGGGGTCCTTGGCTGCCCCTGATGCTGGGGCTGTATTTTTCTGCTACAAGTAACAATAGCTCAGGTTTCCCATGACCACTGAGCACACAAATCCCAAACTCTTATCAAGGACCAGCAGATCCCTAAATGTATATACTAAGCTGATTGAAATTGAATATTGTTGTGGTTGTTAAAAGCAGGGCAGACCTATTAGAGAGGCAGCAAATGAAATGCTGGACCCTCCAGCTCTGTGTTGGTCCTCTGACTACACTGTGGCCCATTGCACATCATGGTGCATATTGCATATTGGCTAACTGGAGTCTATGGAATTATGTTGCTGTTGTGTCACACTGCTGTAACATTGCAATTTATCCTGGCATGCTGCAAAATCAGACAGAAAATCAACTGTTTAAGTTTTGGGAAAGCTGACTCCAAGTATTTATGAACACTAAGAGTAGATCTGTTGCCGTGACAGTTTTACCTTGTAGTTGCATTGATTAAGGTTAAAAACAAAGGTTAAAAACAAAAACAATTGCTGCAGGGTAAAAATGCTGTCTTATAGGCATTTATATCTTAAGAATGTATTACAGGACCAGGAAAGAAATGTACGAGATAATTGGAGTGAGAAAATGTAGGGCAAGAGCCTGTGGTTCCGAGGCAATTCAGTAGAGATGATAATTCCACTAGTGCATCTGTGCTGATTTGTGCCAGCTGAAGCTGAGGTTGTTTGCTTACTTTAATTGCACTTAAATACATGAAGTATTAATTTCTAATCCTTATGTTTTCAGTGAAGTGCTTGAAAACATAAGTGCATCTAATTGTTCAAAGAAGCAGAACACAGTTACAAGAACTAATGATCTTATTATTTAATTATTTTTTGTTTGGTTTTTTTTTTTACATTTTGTTTTGAGAATTTGATAGGAGTTTGATACAGCAGTAGTTTCCCATGTGCTTTTGTGTATCTTTCAAAAGCACCAAAGCAAATAAACACTATTTAATGTTAGAAATCAGTAGTAAAAAAACCAGGTGATTTTGATGGTTGCAGATATGGCAAATGGTGTAACTGAAATTACTTTCTGGTTGTCTGAGGAAACTGATTGATTGAATCCTGTACAAAGATTCCTAGAAATTTTTGACTCTAGACTGAAAATACTTTTTCTCAGAATCCCACACAAAAATAGCTGAAACCTCTTTTGTCTGAATGAATGGAAAGAAAAGAAGCATAATCTGGGATCACACTGAAATTAGTTACAAAGTCATTCATTTCAGAAGGGTTATTCCAATGAATTTAGCATTTGTAAAGAGCACTGCCTTGATCATACTAATTGAATTGCATATCCACCAGCCAGATACAGAATTGGAAGCAGAAAGTACAATCTATCAAGTGTTTTCTTGTTTTTATGGCTTTCCTTTAATGGCGATTTGCCAATGCCCACAGAGTTATTGATTTTGCTGCCGAGCCAAGGTAAAGGGAATGCCTGATTGCTAGTGACATTTTTCCTGGACTCTAGACACTAACGAGGCAATTATTTTCTCGTACTTTTCAAAGAGTGCAAAGCTGAGATAGATTGATCTCAACAGCTTAAAGGAATTAAGAGCTCAGATGGGATGTGGAGGGCATGGCAGCACTCAGTACGATTGTGCCACGGATTTTGTGTGGCATCTTCATTGCCAGGAAAGGGAAAAGATTATACCTTTCTGATTCATACATGCCTAGCTATTCTTGTCTTTTTCACAAACCAATGTACCTAGTATGGTAAAAAACCTCAAAGACCACATAAAGGTAGAAAAATACTGAGTGAAGCAACAAAATTGTCAGACATGAGCAGTAACCAGCACAAATCTTTATCCTTGCTCACTCTTCTTAAAGAATACAAAAACAAAAGCAACAAAAGTGGTGCTTAGGTGGTCATAGGACCATTCTGTGTACAGCCTGGACCTCCAGAGCTGGGGGACTTTGCAGCTAGTATGCCGTGGATCAGACATTTTCATTGTAGCTGTTTCTCACTCAGTCTCCCCATTTTTTTTCTTCTTTTTCTTGGAATTGCCACAATTTTGCCAAGAACAACAGTCATCCATAATCAAGTAGTGGCCAGGATTTTGAACTGAAACAGCCAGCTCCAACACCAAAGAAGAGAAGTGCCTCAGTGATTGGACTATCAACCAAAGGTATTCTGGGGAGTGAAAAGCTTGACGAGTGCCTTACAGGACATGCTGCCACAGGTGCCGTGTGTCTGTCCAGGGCAGCAGCACTGCAGTAAAGCTGGATACAGCCAGAGGATTTGCAGGAGTGTTGGAAATTAACTTGTGTATGTACCTTCTATAACATGTAAAACTGATAGCTTAGTCACTCTATAGATATTTCATGAGATAAAGTTCATGTATGCATAGTGATATTTGAAACTCTGCAAACTAGATAAAAACTTTCAGGAGGCTGAAAGAACTTTCAGGAGCTGCTGGGGAGAGCATGGGTCGAAGCTGGTGACTTACGATCCAATCCTTCTTTATCTGCTCAAAGGGCAGTAAAAATATTTTTAATTACATGATACAGTGTAGTCTGCAATGTTCTCGCTTACTGAACCTCTAACGCTAGAAGTTTAGAAAAGGGTTATATTTGTGCCACAAATTACTCTTTTCTCTTGTTTTATTGGGTTTTCCACATATTAAATGAGAAATATTTTAACAATTCTTGTGGAATGGGAAAAAAAAGTCATTCTTAGCTCTGCTTCCAGTCAAGTAGCACTGTTCAGGCACAGGGGGACTACTATAAACACACTGGAGTGTATGCTTGAAAACAGTGTAGACTGAAGAGTGATTTTTT
>JAWLRI010000145.1:819021-851194 GCA_034781795.1 Crypturellus tataupa
GTTCAGGCACAGGGGGACTACTATAAACACACTGGAGTGTATGCTTGAAAACAGTGTAGACTGAAGAGTGATTTTTTTGGACATAAAACAGAATTTCATTTTCACCACTATTTTTCATATAGCTTTCCTCTTTGAAAAAAAAAATGAAAAATCTTATCTGACAGTGTTTGCAAGCTTTGCTTACCTATGGTTTTAGTTTTAAAAATGAAAGAGTGCTGAAGAATTAAAAAAACTGTATAAGTTTAACTTTTAGTATGTAATAGGTTTCATAGGAACATCCTTCTTTATGAATCCACCTTTTTCAGAGTCACTGGTGATTATCAAGGACATTTTCCTTTCTCTACTGCCTTTCTGCAATACTTTTTCAAGCTCAGATGGAAATTAGAGTGAATGGAGCAACCTATCTAGTCAAGCACACACTTCACATAGAGAGGAACAGGCCAAGGAAAGGTAGCACCGATGCTGGTCTATTTAGCTTGTGTGGCTAAAGGATCACTACAAACCCTGGCACAACTATAGTTTCTGTAGGCTTTCAGTGACAAAGGTTTCCATGCTATAAACAACTGATTTTCTGATTTTCTCTGCTGTTCCTTATTGCTGCTTATCATTCAAGAATTTTCAAAGGAATTTCTGCTAATTGTTAAGCGCTTTGGCCTGATTTAGCATATCTGTAATCATCCATCCATCTCTGAGTGTTCCTGACTTGCCTGAACCCCTAAGGTTGCGCGGTGGGATCGTTATCTCTGCGGATTGCACCATTCTGACAGCTACCCACACACGGCTGCATGCCCACGACTGCACCTGCCGCATTGCCATGTGCTAAGAATAGTGCTACCCCACTAGCAGCAGGTTCTATCTCTAAATTACAGATGAAAGCATACAGATAGAGAGAAATTAAGCACTGCTGAGGGTCATATAGGAAGTCTGACCCTGTCATAAAGAGCATGAGGCTCTTATATAGCCTGCAGGGTGCTTTGAAAATACTATCTTCTTTCTGCCCATATGTACATGTCTCAGCAGCAGTGTGCTCAAAGTGTCAAAATACTCACCAGAACATTCATAGGGAGTTGAAAGATGAGATGACAGCTCTATTAATGAACTCAGAAACTGAGCTTTGCCTAATGATGCTGTTAGGAGAAAGGTTTTGTTTCAGTAGCACTGAGACCACAAGATGAAAAGGACCAGGAATGAGAGGGAAAGGCGAGATGCTGTCTACCTCTGTAATGTAGCTTCCTGGTGAGGGAAGTGCTTTCCATCATCTGGTGTTCCAGAAAGACTACTACTGATAGGTTCATAAGATTAGAGATTTCTTGGTGCTCCATTGCTCTGCTGAGCTACATTTGGTAGCAGAACTCAGTTTTCCCTGATCCCAAATAATGACACATATGGTGTCCACATGTTGGGCCAGGAGTTTTTATGCTCGCATACTCCTTCTCCTTACTCACACCATACTTTCTTGGGAAAAGAACAGGCATGACCAGCAGGTCCCCTCATTTGGATGGTCAGATGAGTACCAAGCCCTGCAAGAAATATAATTTCCTCACTAAAACAACACTCAAGCTGAGTCCAGATGCCCAGAATAAAAGCCTCCTTCCAGGGGGGCTAAAGAGGCCACTTTTGAACAGCGACACAATAGTCACCCACCTCCCATCCTAGGGTCAGTCTCAAGGGCAAGACCCAGGATGACTTTCTGCCTCAGAGCTCTGTGGTTACAGCAGATAAATGGCACAATTGAAATTGACCCTTTGCACTGATTTTTAGCTTTGACTCATTTCTTAATCTTAACTATAAATTTACTTTTGGTTTAAGTTATCTGACAGTTTCTTGCAACTGACAGATTTATCAAGACAAGTGGAGACAGTCAATTTATGTTTTGGTAAGTCGCTTGCAAATGTTTCCTTGTCCTTCCAGACAGAGAAGTGCAAGACGTGCTGTTGCTTCTCTCTCATGCAGGGAGTATATTCGTGACTGACTAGCTGGGACTCCTTTTTGCTTATACAAGACATTGACATTGTTTTTCACCTAAAATTGTACTATCCAAAGCATGCAAGCAGCACTCTTCCTACCCAGAAAAGTATGGTAAATTCAGTTGGATAGAGAAATTAATTTCCTTTTAATTTGTTCACATATTATAATGTTGGATACTAAAAACACAGATTTTTAAGCACTATATGTGTGTTATCCAAAGATCTTGTAAGCTGATGTTCTTGCCTTTCTAAAAAAAGTTAATCTACACATCTTTCATCTATAAAATCTACAAACGAACGCATTTGCATCATTCAGCCACTCTGAAATAATATGTTCTTATGATCAAAATTATTACAAAGACAAGCAACAGATTATCATTTTTGGTATAGTAAATTACACCCTGATTTCATAAGCAAAATAAGAAGGCTTTGGTACCACATCACACTCAATAAATCAGGGCACTCAGGTCTCAGTCCCATGGTTTAATTATGGCAATTTAACATATTATTGTGCATTACCATGCATCAGCTAAGCAGGAGTAGTAACTTGTGGCAAGTATAAGATAAAACACATTAGGAAAAAAACGGTGGACTGAAAACACTTGCCTTGCCAGTCACAGTGGTACAGGAGGATTGTGCTAACTTATTGAACTACAATAACTTCATCATATGTCTGAGCATATATAAGATTCATGGGAAAGAAACATTGAGTGTTTTAGGAAAGGTGCCTCCATGCCACACTTTGCTGAGGCAAAAAGACATCCAAGGACATTATTAGGCCGAGCATCGACTCTGTGGCTTTAAACTTTTGCTAACTCAACAACTGGTTTGTCAGCTGCTCCCTAAGGTCACTGCTAACCCCTGGAATGGAAAAGGAACTCAAGGCCGCCCCATGTGGAAGCACGTAATTTAGGTGTGTATTTTAGGTGCTCATTTAAGGCCCGCAGCCTTCCACTTTCATCCTTTCTGCAAGGAAAAGGGGAAGATTTCAGGGGAAATTGTGAGTGCTGTGGTGCTGTGAGCAGCCCTGCAGGGACTTTATGGGCAGTCTTTGCCTTAGACAGTCCTGACTGAGCCACCCCCTCTCAGAAAGCAGAATCAGAGCTGTTTTTTCATTTCGCTAAAAGCAATACACCTTGGAAATGTACCTTCCAAATAGCGTGAACTAATAAATAAATCACAGGTGTGTGGCAGGAGAGTTCAAGAAAATCGGTCCTATTTTAGCTGACAGAAAGTAAACTATTTCTGCTGGAACTGCCTACCTTATATACCGGTGCCATTTCAGTGGACCCAATCCATCCCAAGCTGAGGAAAAGAAGTTATGGAAGACAAACTGAACCTCCATTTCCTGAACTCAAGCACTTAGTCACTGGTAATTATTTAGGTTGAGTAAATGAGCCAAAACACTTCATAAAGCAATATATATATTTTTTTTGTTCCTCAGCTATTGCATCTGCTGCTTTTCCACAACCACCTTAATATTGAAATGCTTCTGTTGGCACTGGGCCAGCCACGGGAGAAACAAGCTGGTTGAAAGTAGCCATATGCCAATCACAGTCCTAGGGCTGTTCTACACACACTGCAATGTTGAGTTTACGGGAATAAGTCACCACAGTTCCTATCATCAGGCAGCCAAAATCTTGTGATTTGTATGTGCCAAGACAATTCAAGGTTTGTGCACATAGGAACCCTGTTAGGCAGAGATTGAGATCTAAGGAGGAAGGACTCTCTGCCAAAGGGAGAAATTATTTTATTTGGTATGAGAAATAACAAAAATTGAGTTGCTTGATAAAGTGCTTAAAAGTGGAATTGGGTTGATACGTTCATTTGAAAATATCCTGGAAACTATTTGTTAATATCTATAACCTAGACTGAAGGACAATTGTAGCTAGTGTTTCTTTGCTTTTCACACTAGGTTTTGTGTGCACTTGAAAAAAAAAAAAAAAAAGAAGAAACACATGGCCTGTTCTCAGATCTACCCGGGATGTGTTTGTGCACTGGGATATTCCATTTTTCACATATGCTACGAATATGCATTGCTGTTTGCAACCCTCCCTGTCCCATTGCCTGCTGAGTACCTGCTGAAATTCTTGCTCAAACAGGGAGTACCACACAAGCCTCTGTGTCTGCACTCCCAATGTCCCTGGCAAATGTCAACACTTCGAGTCAAACCTTTTCATGTTAACATCATCCCTGAAGCTTTTTTCTCACGTTCTTTTTTCAACTTCAGTTAAAGAAAACACTGAAATGTCTTTTGCAGACAGATGGATTTCTTCTAACTGAGAGATTAAGGGCTTGTCACTTTTAGCTGGCAGATTCAAAGAAGGCGTAGGCCAGCATGTTCATTGACAAGGTCACCAGTAGCAGCTTCACGCAAGTAGCCACATAAATTTAGCACAAAGGCAAAGGAGAGAAACAAAAACATGAAATCTTGCACAGTTTTGATCTAGTCCATAAAGGCACTGGTCAAAAGCTTTGAATTCTAATGTAAATGGCCCACCTTATCTTACTGGCAATGGCAATGTTTCTAAAAGCCTGGTAATATCAGTGAAATAATAATAATAAAAAGAGAAATGTGACTAGATGGTTTCTCAAGAGGTGATTTTATTCTTGTCCTGGCTTTACAGAAAACTTAGCCATACTAAAATCAACCCTGACATGCAAATGTATAACCCAGGGTTTTGCAATCCACTTCTGAGGGATGAGTGCTGAGCGGGAGAGGTGGAGGTAGCAACAGCACCTGCAGCCGACTCCTCTAGTGTACATCATTGCCACAGCAGCTATGAGCGCTGCTGCACAGCAAGTTATTGCTAATCATCTGCATTGCAGTAGTAGGAAAGTTAGAGCCTGCTCAAAACCTGGGAGCTGCCGCTGTTGCTGCTGCCATCTCTGCTTTAAATGAACAGCAGAGTGAAACAGGTTCAAGGGAAAATGCAGTCTCAAGGCAGGGAACCTTGTGTTGGTGGGGAAATCTGCTAGGAGAGTCAGATGTTACGGATTTGGGAAACTAGAAGAGAGAAGATGATAAGGCACGGAAATAGGGTATTGATAAAAATTTATTGTAGGAGCATTTTCCTACTCATGCTGTGTGCATTGTGTTAGTAACAATAACTAAAGACTTCATATTAAATAAAATGTAATCAAATTCAATGAGCAGCACAAGACAGGAAGCCTTCTCTGTGTGGTACTTGATATTACTGTTGCTGTTGATCTGCATGAGTGTATTTCAGATGCTCAGGTTCAATCTCTTCTTAAATATCTCCAGTGATGGAAGTTCCCCTGATGTCCTGAAAATCTTCCATTGCTTCACTAGGACAAATGCTTCACCTTCACTGGTTCAAGAGCCAGTTTATATACTATTCTTACACTAGTCTTCAATGTTCAGTCTGATTGCAGTCAGAGGATGTGCTTGAATACAGAAAATATCATATATAGCATCCAGCAGAACACAATACAATCAGAGGATTGCTTATTTGCTGAACCAGAGTGCACATCAGCTTTAGTGAAAACAACAAGCTGAAAAAGAAAGAACCATTTTCAAGGAAGAATTAAAAATAAACAAGAAAAATAAAAGAACAGGATTAGTTAAATTTATCTGGCTGTTACCCAGCAACAGAGTCTGAGAGTTAAACTCACAGGGACAGCCTTCTCCTGCCTGTGCTAATCTTGCTGGGCTGATATTTCTGCAGTGAAATGTGCATTCAGCTTTTCTCTCCGTTCTACTCAGCCACCTCAGAAGCACTGGGCCACAGGTTCATTTTCCCATGCTGTTATCTGAAGCTGGTATAACACTCCTGAGCTGAGAGGTGCAGTGCTTGAACAGACTCATTTGTTTCTTTGGAAACCGGGTGAAGTACCTCCGTAGTTTAAACCTTAGAGTTATATACTGGGAACTGACAGACCTGACCTCAGTTTTTCTGCAGTCTAATGTGGCTAAAATAAATGTGAGTTCCTCATTTCCAGTAACAGCTGTCACACAACCAAAGCTGGAGTGTGGGAGGTGAGGGCTGGCTTGAACCATAATTTTAAGGCTTTGTCTGCCTAAAACCTATTTTAGCTCTGTCTCTAAATACATCCTGCTAGTTTACAAAAGGGATTAACCTGACCACTTCCACTCCTCCGCAGTTACCCTTACCTCTAGACTATACCAAAAAGACAGTAAGAAAACCATCCATGGCTCTAGGTCTAGCCAGCTGACTGGAGCATCATGATCCCTGGAGCTGCCCTCCCGTGCTGGAGAGCTCAGCTGAGGCCTGACCTACACCAGAACATTGCAGACATCCACCAAACTCCTCCGAGAGCTCTTCAGGTTGTTGCCTGTCTGCACGGGAAGCAGTAGTGCCTCAAATCCTGTCCTCTACTGCGCCTACCAAGCTCTTTAGAGTATGACTCTGTGATCTTGGGAGCACTGTCAGTATCTGCACACTGGTTAGTTCAGCCTGTGTCTTGGCTGAATAGTTCTGAGCAATGAGGCAGTGATACTTTTGCAAGAATGAGAAACATTCTTGCAAATGTTCCCATCTCTTTCCTTCTCTCTCTCTCTCTCTCTCTTTTTTTTTTTTTTTTTTTTTTTTTTTTTTTTTTGTTTTTTTTTTTTTTTTTGGTGAAATGAGCATTAATAGCAGGGGATCTAGGAAACTCAGAAAAATGCCTGGGAACTCCTTCTGGCTCCTTCCTTCTCATGCACAACCATGCTTGTGCAATTTTGATGGGGCGACATACCAGTAATACGGTCGTGCTGTGACTCTCAGTGTGCACAAACACCACAGGTATGATGTCTGTAATACAAGTCTTTTGCCTTTCTCTGTAATTCACTGAGTACATCTAGACATTTTCTGTACACCAAACGTCTATTGCTCCTCTCTTCCTAATTATCATTCCCACAGCCAGGGTTGCCATTCCTGTATGCTTTCTCTGGAAATGAGGAGGGGCTAAAACAGGACATGTCCAAATGCCCTTTGCTTAGCACTACCCCAGAGAAGAGCTGGTGTGCGTATGTGGGAATCTCCCAGGTTGGCATGGATCAGGTGTGCTGTGATCAGGAAGTCTATACCCAGAGGAGTGTAGGGGAGGGGAGGGAGAGAAGAGGAATGAGTCCCAGTGGCACCTTACACTGGTGCTCACTCCCTCTTTGGCAAGATGAGGTCAGATCAGACGAGGGAGGAGAAAACAGCCTCTCTCAGCTCTTTGAAATACCCCTGAACCTTTATTCAAGTGAGTTTAGTACACAGGGTGGAACAGAGCTGTATGATACACTTCTGCTGTCAGTATCCTGACAGTCTTGAATAGCTCCATTTTTTTCACTAGAAAGTCTGGAAAAGCAGACTAGCTGCAATACCTGCATTCCCAGATATAGAATGGCTTTACACAGAGAATCCAAAGTCCATAATAAGTTCACAAATAAAGACCAGATCTTTTTTTTTCTTTTAATTATGTTGTAATAAAATAACAAAACTAAGCAAATGGAAACAAGAAACTTGATGATGATTACTCCATGTTGATTCACGCAGTTCCAGAATTGCTTTCCTTGAACTTTCTCACCAGCCTCGCCAAGATGTCATTTTTGTTACAACGTGGTTCCATTTGCTGATGAGAAGCTCACTGACCAGTCCCGCCCAGTGACGGGGCAGCCTTGGCACCAGGCAAGCTGCCGAGCGTGTAACTGAGCGGCCCTGCACCTTGCTCCGAGATGGTCTTGAGATACGTGAGACTCTGGAAGACTACGCGAACCAGAGGGCTGGAGACTGGTTGCAGCTCTGTCTCAGTGTTGCCAAGGAAAAAAGTGCTAGATAGGAACAGACCTGCCTGCCACAGTCAACAGGGGCCTGTGGATTTTCCTCTCCCTGGACATGGACCATATGCATATGGTGTATTTCTGAATCACAGGATGGCAGCCCAGCAAATCAAATCATTTGGCCGGTACTGGAACAAACTAGTGTGCGAGCCTGGGCTGGGGAATTGATTCTGTTTGCTCAGCTGACAGTGGCTGCTAATTCCATTACATTCGCTCGGAGCAAAAAAGGAGAAAGTGTAGCAACCAGGAAAAAAAAAAAGCTATTACTCTCTGCACTAAATATGCCCAAATGTAGGCAGACAGCTCTCTCCTTCCTTCTCCTAGCACACAGTGTTTTCTTTATCCTGTGATGTAAGAGGTTACTAAATAACAGACAAACCTGATATGAACTCTCCTACTTATCTCTGCACCGGTGCTTATATATGGAAGAAGCTTGTTGCATTTTTCATTGGATTTTCACAGCCTTACAACCAGCAACAAGCGACTGCCCTCTACTGGAAAAAGAGAGTTCCAAGCAAACGGAAAAGAAAGCCAGCGCGGAATTGTGGCAACGTGCAATATCGTTCCTTTTACTGCATTTGGAAGCGAAAGGCCATGAATCGCAAGAGGATGGGGGTAGCGAGAGCCCACCGATCACCAGGCAGTGAGATGTGTTCCCCCGCTATTTCCTGCTCCCCCCAGTTCTTTGGGCTCCCTAAAAGGGGAAAAGCAGAAGGGATGCCAGAGCACGAAGCTTCGCGAGGCCAGCGGAGCCTGCAGGCTGCGAGAGCGCAGGATGGAAGAGGCAGAGCGCCTCGGCGTGGGGACGCGGCTGCAAAAGCAGCTCACGCAATAGCCCTGGCGTGCCGAGACTGCTCAAGTGCTTGAAAAAACCTCTGGACCAAATCTATCAGCATTTGCTCTTTCCCCTGCTCTTCACCTGAGGAATACAGCTGAGGATTCTTCTCTATCTAAAGCTCTATTTTTGAGACCCCTTAGTAGGAAGTCTGGATACAAAGCCCTCAATTTATTAGATAAGCCAGGAACCTATGGTTTTCTGGCACATCCTGAGATGTTCAAGCTGACCATCCAACACTCCTCCTGAAGAATGTATCCTGAAATCTCTCTCAGACAGCTGAGGTCATATAATCCATATTGACATTACTACAAAGCACATACCTCAGGAGTACCAAATCTCTACCTAATCTAAGAACTAGAGCAATACTTTATTTGAGCAAGCAGATATAGCCAGGGAGGTGTTAGTTTTCTAGAAAAGGTCTCCACGAGATTTTTGTAGCCATTTCCAGTGTGTTACTTGAACAGTGTCAGACTCATTTTTCATCAAGGGGGCATTAGGTTAGCCTGTGAGCATGGGAGTGCGGGAGCTGCTGCCTTGAAGAACTGTGGTAGATTTTCAGCTTAAATTTGGAGAGTAAAATATAAGAGTTTTAACTTCCGCAGATAGAAAGCCCTGGCTATTTGCTCCCCAGGTGCTTCCCTCAATTGCTGGTCAGCACAGTGGTGCCAAAAACACTGATGTAAGTGTGAGAGGGTGCAGAGCAGCAGCCCTTTCCAGAAGAGAATTGTCCTATGGATGCAGTGCCAATTTACAGCCAGGAGCTCTGCACATTAAATGGGGTAAATGGCCAAAACCGACTAAAGGGAGGGTGAAGTGCAATGCTACCCAGCACACCATCAGCTGTAGTACCAGATTGAAACGGCTGGGTTTCCTGACCTTAACTTCTAAGTGCTTTGCCTAATTTACTGATCCATATAATACTGATGCATATTTATAACCAGTAAATATATAACAACTTTCTGTGACAGCTCCATGAATGATGAACTGCTGCCCCATAACTTTGGAGTTATTCCGGTGGTTGGATGGACGAGTCTCATTCTCCTTTCAAAAGAAATAAAATGAAGTGGCATTTTATGTAACTCAATTGGTTACAGTAGGAAGTTGCTAACAGTACAGCATTAAAATAAAATTGTTCTTGATATTTGAAAGTGATGAAACTAGGAGAAAAATAAATCCGCCCACAAAGGCTGCAAATTTCCTTACAAGTTCAGTATTTGCCAAAATCCTACTCAAAAAAATAGGTCTCCTTCACTCAGGAGGATCCTTCCACACAGTTCAAGGCACAAAGAGTAACGTAACCCGTCTACATGGACACTCCATCAAGAGGCATGTCCAGCATCCTCATTAGTAAAAGACTCTTATAATATGTTTTGTTTTGATTGCTTTCTAAAAATGTTACCACTAAATCTTCATATCTTGTGCATTTTGGATAATGAAGCCTAAAGATTGGTAAGCAGAGATGTGGTGCATTTCAGCAGATGTTCATACTTTAAAGGTAAACATTTAAAGTTAGGCTTTAGACCTTTGTAATATATGTGTAATATTTTATGTTTGAACATTAGTGTGTATATTTAGACAAGTAATTGGCTGACTGAAATATTTTAATAGTTATCAGTCAAGATGTGATTAGAAGTTAAATCCTAATGATGGACTAAATGCAGCTGGAAGAAAAAAAATGAATAAAAATAATTTCTCTGTTTTAGATTACTAATTTGTATTATTTTAAAATATCATCCCAGCATATTCTGCTGCCCTTATTTTCCTTTCAGTGTTATGATATAATTGTATCATAACAATCATAACACTGTTCATAAAGAAATGAACTTGCAATAACTTTCAGATCCCTAGGTCTTGCATTGATGTAATCAAAAAGGGAAAAATGAATTCCTCTGATGAGGTGAAGTTAGTTAGGTCTTGCATATTTATTTCCAACATTTTGGCTACACAAGTACCTGTCTCACATACTTAATAAACACAAGACTATTTTCCAGAGTTCCACTAAGTAATTTTTCCCATAGAACACTAAAAAGGAAAAAAAAATCATTCACTATTAAAAAACTTTAATTATTTGGAATGCTAACATCAAAAATATTTATTTGAAAATGGTTCTTTCCACTTTAGTCCATCTTTAAATGTGTTACACTATATTCCACTGACTAGTATTACAAATTACACTGACATGATTCCTCATCCTTTTAAAAGAACTACAGTAAATGTTTCACAAGATGTTTGGAAAAAAAAAAAGGCATATATAAGAAATTATTCTTTCCTTCTTCTTTTATGATAAAAGAGAAACTTACTTTTAAAGTAACAAGACCAGACATTATAAAGCTAAATATATTTTGACATATTTAACCTCACAAATAAATAAATATATACAAGGGAGGTTACAGCATGTCAACTACAAAGTAGAAGCTTTACGTTGGAGAACTGAGAGCATTCAAGAGCATCTGACATAGACAGTTTAAGATTACTACATGGTAGTAAAAAAAAAAGGAAAAAATCTTAATTCAGCAAAAATGTAGGCACATTGATGGTTAGCTAACAGCCTTGCTTCAGTCAAGATACCGGTTTTGCTTTTTATTTATGTTTATTGATTTATTATATTTTATTAATTCCTCATTTTTCAGGAATTATTCTTATTTCCTTCCTTTTACTTCTGAACACCTTAATCGGGTAGAAATCTCACAGTAAGCTGCTATGTGAACACTATTATCTACAGTAGTTAAGCAAGTGGGATGATAAAATACTAAATTCAGTAAGTGCTAGTACATAATCTCTCCCTATTTTTTCCCCTTATTACAGATAGCTGACAACATTCATCCCTGTTAATAACTGCATTTGAAGTAAATAGGGCTGATGCTCATTCATACCATCCTTTAAGTTTTTGCAGTTATGAGACTGAGGTTTCTTTAAAGGTATTTGTATCAACAGCAGTGTTTCTGTTTCTGGACGGAATACAATCAGAACATGCTCCTCTCCTTCAGCAAACAAGGTGTTTGTAGCAAGGGAAAATACTCTATTTGTGCAGTCACAGCATTAAATGGTCTCTGCACACAGAAGTGTATGCAAAGAGCAGAGAAAGGCACAAATCCACATCCCGAACAACTGAACATCCACCTGCTTGGCAACTGAAAATCTCACAGCACAACTTTCTGGCCACATTTTGAACACAACTAATCAAATATTTGGCTAAAAATACTTTGGTGAAAAAATGGCCTTTTTGAAAGATGAAAAATTCCATTAGGAGACATTATTCGTTGAAAATACTAACTAAAGCTTATACTTTCATTGACATGTACAGCTAAAATTTGTATAAAGCCTGGCATGTGTTGAGACATCCTACAAGACAGATGCACTTTTAGCAGACCCGGCTGTATGCTAATGTGTCATTAACTTATAGATATCAAAAGAAGCAAGAATTTTGTGTTCTTGTCTGCCTTCTGCACATGCACAAAACTCTATGTAAGTATGCACACAGTACAGTAAAGCAAAATTCGTTAAGGTCTGAATACTGACACTGTGCCTTCAACAGTACTGATCCGTTGTCAGCTGAGGGGCAGGAGAGAGATGATAATATTGATACTGGAAGTGCCAAGATAGATGCTGTTTATTCATTACGAGGGAGGTGCTGTAATCCCCAGATTCTTCTCACTTTGCAATGCCATGGGAGAGTGGTGGCTACGCATACAACATAAGGGACATACAGAAAGTGACAAATGCGCCTATAGTGTCCAACCTGTATCTATGAGGGTCATTTTTAGCACCATTCATTGTCCTTAGATTGTCTGTGATCACACTGTTGTTTCCACTGTAATATTTACCATGTGCATTATTATAAATATATGTGTGGAGAGAGATTTAAGTGTATATGTATACATCTATACATAGGTGAATGTCTTATATTTCATATAGTGAAAAGGAGTATTAAACATAGGATTGCACACATTGGCACAGAAACTGTATAATTAGTTAGGCAATGGGAGATGCTACCTTCCATACATACTGATGTTGAAACATGACTTTTTGTAAACTTGGAATTTATCAGTTTGCTTATTCTACTCCAACGCAAATGTCAACCAACAACTGTTTCCATACATATAGATGGGCTTAAAAATTCACAAAATAGCTATTAGCAACCTGCACATCCTTCCTAGCCATCATATCCATGCACATGAATACAAAACAGCTTGAATTTACAGCACATACAGTTTTGTTAAGCAAGATTTGTCTGCTTAGGTCTATCTATCTAGACAATATTTGTTTAAAAATAACCCTTTAACACTGGTGTTAAGGCACTCACAAAAAAGGAACAGGCAGCAATGGAAAGTCAAGAAGAAAGAATTTTAACAAGTGCAGCAGGAAAAATCCATTTTCTTCCAAAGAAAAAGACCATCGGTAAACTGCTCAGAAAGAGCTTGCCTGTACTGCAGGATATCTGCTGTCTTCTCCAAGAGTCAAAACTTGTTGCTGTTTGGACTTGGACTATATAATTTAGAGTTAGGCTTGTGTTTCTTCAGTCATAAAAATATTTACATAGGTTCTTAATTAGCTGTTCAGGTATTATGCTGGCTTCCACTCATTTCAAAACTGCTCAGTATCATGGTAGAAAACTGTCTTTTTCCAAACAGGAAAAGGGTAGAGAAACTGGTACTCAGCTGGAAGATGTTAATAGGATAACATTATAAACTGGGAAAAATAATTAAACAAGTGACATTAAATGATGGATGAACCTCTTCTCCATTATTTTCAACTCCATGTGGATTTGTTGTCTTGCTCTGGTTCAAAAAAATCAGAAGCCCAGTTAGAACTTTGTGCTGTGACTAAATGTGTCAGACACGATGATATTTTTATAGAAGTTGTCGGAGTGAGCATTACAGTATCCCTTGACCTTGTCAATAACCTGATGGACAGGCATGATTGATGTCTGTTCTCCATTCTCTCGGGTAAATTTTGAAGATGGCTTGTCAACAAAAATATTTTCTAGGAAGAGGAAAAAGCAACGACAAGAGGTTAAGATTTCTTAAGTGAACTCACACTTTAAGAGGTGTGTCACCTCCTGTATAGATACGCTTTCAGTTACCATTATTGCTGAACAAAAGCCAGAAAACCACTTTTGGCTTGTTTTTGGCTTGTATTTCCCTTGCATTATTTTCAAAATGCAACTTTTACCTAAATTCAACATATTCTAACGTAAATGGTTAGAAGTTTAGCTTTAGGTCAGGTCACTTTTGTGTTTATCCCCTCTACTATTTTGTCTAAAATGTAGCTAACATGACTCCTACTGTACTTTAATATTACTGCTTTACTTTCATGCTTTGAATCTTACAAATTAAAAGAATTTCATTATCATTGAAATGAGTGACATCCATAACTTCTGCTAAATAACACCCCCATATAACAGCATAGCAGAAAATGACAGAAAGTAAATTATTTCACCGTGAAAGTTATAACATAAGCACAGGAATAATCACAGAATGTAGCAAAAGATGCCTTACATATCAGATTTAAATCTGATAACCAGAATTAAAACTGTCCTAAATTTTATACTGTGTCTTTTCTACAATGTAAAGAATACAGACTAAGCGGCTATGGGAACGTAAAGTAGAAAATTTTCATTGATTCAGAATTCACATGCTATAAACCAAGGATGGAACTGAAGAGAAAAAGAAGTAACATAATTCAGTTTTAGCATTTTATCTTTTAGTTAGTGAAAAGAGGTGGACCTTCATGTACCTCATATTGCCTAGGGCACTTCTGATAGGCAGAGTGGACATTATCTTTACTAAAAATATCATGTGATAAACCCAGTTAGACTTTTATCTACCTTTTTTTAGAGATGAACCATATATGTTTCAGAATCTAGGTATAAGAAGCAACCATTTTGCTTCTACTGCTAGTTAGCACTTTAGGCTCCTAATGGAGCCTAATGGAGAGCGCTAAGGGAGAAAAAGAGGCATCTGGTACGCCAAAAAGCCTGAGCCTTGCATCCTTTTCCATATGCCCTCCAGAAGAAAAAAAAAAAAAAAAAAATCTCCTTCTTGGGGTGAGCCGGGTGGTCTGCTGCAAGGTTGGCAGGACTGTTGTTCTCAGTCCGGTCAGCAGGTAGAGCTCACAGAGCGAGCAACGGGGAAGCGCATGTCCCTTTTCCTCGAGCGTGCTCTCTGAACGGGCTTTCTAATCACTCCCACTGGAGCGAGCGAAAGTGGAATTAACTCTTGTAACCCGAGCCAGGTTTAGACTATCTCAAGCTTGGACAGTAAAGGGGAGGATTCCATGAAGCAATGTTTTTTCTGATGGCTATTTAGTTGAATTTGGCAAAATCATCTTTGAAAATTGCTTGGATCATTTAAAGAATTAGCATATTATTTCATACATTGTTTCACAGTATGATTTCATACAAAGTTTGTTTCTTATAGCAATGAATTATTACTACTACTACTACTACTACTAATAATAATAATAAAAAAAACAGGAAAATAATTCCCTTCCTTCCCCCACTGCCCCTTGAAATCAGGACATCAAGCCATACAGGAGAATTGCATTATAAAATGTTGCATGAAGGAGGAATGGATTGCAGAGTGAGAAATCAAAACAGTTTCACCATGAGACAAGAAACAGGCATGTTAAGGCATATTGGGATGATTTTTTTTTAAGCACGCAAGAATGTCCATGAATCAGAGCAGGTAACTCCATATCCAATAGAAAACTGCTGGGTACTCTGTACCTTTCCAGAGCCCGTATCTGCTAGCCAATGGTATTGTATTTTGAGCATATGTTTTTCTACATAGTGAATATAATATTACAAAGATTCCGATCTTAGTCTTCAGGACTGATTTTTGTAATGGCTCACTTCTTTTTACACAATATCACTACATTGCTAAATAATGTCTATGAAATTGCTCATGCATAGGAATTACATGAGTCCTCTAAAACCAATGAAGCTCCCTCCTCACCCTTTTTTTTTTTTAAAGCTCAGTGGGCTTTAGACCAGAGCACAGTGTTATAATTGCAGTGTCACTTAAGTAAATAGGAGTTGTACCACCAAATTCTGTGCAGAAATAAAACTAATTCCCAATTTATAAGAGTGTTAAATATATTTAACTACTAACTACAATACATTTGTGTCAGTCTTATTGGCAGCAGTGCCATAAGATGACAAAGTGATTTCTTTTGCCCACAATAAGCCTCTTTGCATCTACAACCAGTAGTTTTCAGAAATATATAGTTAGTCATTGAGATTCAATCTAGCTGTGATTGGATATGAAAAATCAATAGCTAGAAGACTAAATTTCATGATTGAAATACAGTCTTTTAAAATTTCAGTAGTAGCTGCTTTGTATTCAAAATCTTTCTAAGAATCGATCAGATATTGTTTTTGTTGTAATACGTTCTATGTATGGGTGTTTCAACCTAAACGTCTTCTCTCCAGACTACTACGGGCTCTAAGATTAGGACATGGCCTGCTTCCTAAGACGGCCTCTTTCAAATGTTTTGTGCCCCAAGCAGAGAGCAGGCAGCCAGAGCTCGAAGCGCTTATCCTTTGAAGAGCAGGCTCAGCGACAATGACTCAAGAGGTAGCAGTAAGAAACAAGCGATGTTCCTGATTAGCGAAATCCCTGGTGTCAATTAGGACATCATGCAAATGGCATCCCTCCACCCTGTCCAAACCATGCATTCCACAAAAGCGTTTCTCACTTTACCTGTAATGTTCCACCATTGATGAGGAAATGGCCTTAGAAGACATTATCTATACCACAAACACATGAATGCCTGTATCAGTTCCAGGGAACACATTATAATTGTTTTAACAAGAGTTGCCAAGACATGTAGCTATTACATTCTATTGGTCTATACTTCAGCAAAGAGATTAGAATGAGAAATTCAGCTGGATTAAAAAATTAGAACCATGCATTTCGGTTGTTATCTATTACTTTAGCACCATCAGAATTTGAAAATATCTAAATTCACTAAAAATTCACTTAGAGTACCACAATAAAGTGTGCATTTTCAGATGTCAAAGATAATAAGATTTAAAAAATGTACACAGAACTGTGGTACTGCCTTCCTGTCCACTGAAAGAATACATTATAAGGTATGACTATGTTACTAACTATAATCCATTTTAGGAAATAATTTATGTATGGGCTTAAGCTCACTATTTTTGTGGAAAGTATATAAGCACATTCCTAAGTTTGAAACTACATAACTTTTTTTTTTAATTAAATATTATTTTCTGGAACTGTCTTGTTTTACTTCAAGTCTATGTCATAAAAACTCTAGCATGGGTTACATAGGTTAGATACTAGAGGTGGGGATTCTACACAGAAAAATTACTGGGTGCCTAAGTGACCTAGGTAATAAGCAGTAAAAAAACATGAAGACATTTCTTGGAACCTAAAGAGATGGAAGCATCAAAAATGAGACTTCGGGGATTTCTGTAAATATTTTAATTTAAAAAAATACTGGAAGTTTCCTTCCAGTAAATTCATATATTTCATATTTAAAACATCGATTCTAGCAAATATTTTAAAGCAAGCAAGTACATCTCTCAGGGTTATGGATGTGTGAATAGGTTACTTCCATTTTGCTCTAGAAGCTAATCTTGTGATAATATGTTACATGATTATAACAGTATGATACTCATGAAAGCATGAGTTAACACAAATCTACCAGCAAAAGCTCCAAACCCTGCTCCTAAGTTAAATGTTTTTCTGAAATATTATCTCAGCTGCAAGCAGACATGCAGAGCATGGCAGCTCCTGTTTTTGTGTACTTTTACAGTGTTCTTAAAATAAGCATCTTTTTGTTTGGTGTGAGTGGAATACAGATGATGCCTTTTATTTCACCACTGACATCTAAATAGATAAGCGGTAAATATGGCATGCTTTTTGTAGCAGGGAAAACAACCTATACTCAGGGAACACAGCATTAATTTGAAAGTTGCTTCCATTTGCCTCTATCCCATAAATGTGCAAGAGTTAAAGGAAGCAGTTTTACTGAGTGAATAAACAGTGAAGTTGGATTCAGAAGACTTGATTTCTATTCCCAACTGTTCTGCAAGCAACTACCTTGGGCAAGAAATGCCATATCTCTGCGCATGGTTTCTCTGTGTTTACAGTGGGATAAAACATTTCTTCCTCTAACCAAGGAGGTGGAAGTGCCATAGAAGAACTAAGGCATTATTAACATTAACACATTATTTTATAGGACAGGAACATACACTAATCAGAACTATACACTGGATATACTGCATATTAGGTTTAGATTCTTAGTAAATAATAACATATCTAAAAAATACCGAATCTATGCAAATTAGTGAAATGTTCTCATATTAACCTTTGGGTCATCAATCAACATGTGACATCAAAGCAAATATTCAGAAATGCACTGTGTCATACTATAACTAACTCACCTGTATGGCTGTTTCGTTTCAAATACGTATTCGTGGTAGATTTTGATTTGGATGTTAAGTATGTTGAATTGGAGCCAATGGAACTGGAGGATAAGGATTTCCCAAGATTATCAGAACTCTTCTTTATAATGTTGGTTGCTGTCTTGCTCCAATCTAAAAAAAAAAAAAAAATTGAAAAAAATTAAGTAATTAGTTGCTTTAGCTACTAAAGCTTTTTTATTTTTTAAATCATGAACATTCCAACTATAAGATGCAATTCTTAAGGTTGTTTATAACAAATTATTTGTCTCTTCTTAAGAGAGAATCAAAAACAAAGAAACCAAACTTGATTTGCTTGATTAAAAAATCCATTTCAATTCACTTTGCTGTTTAAGAGAGTAGTTAAAATTGGTGGCCCTATTTCTAACATTTTAACCCAGTTCTCCAGCGAGCAGAAGAGTAGTGAAGATCCATAGCTGTGTAAGAATGCAAAGTTTCATCATTTGACCAGAGAAATCCAAAAGGTTGCATGGGACCATTTGCAGAGGCATTACCATTTGAGGACTTGATTTGTTGCTGCAGAGCTCTAATATGTAGGTATTAGTGGATTTGCACTTGTTTCTATAGAGTTTAGAATTTTGGTGCATATTAAAAATAAACAGTTCCCAAAATCAAGTTAAGTAACTAATATCAATAAAGCTTTGGGGGAAAACTGCCACTGAAAAATTCACCACAAGCATCACTGTCAATATCATGAAGAACAAATGTATCTAACTCTTTCTGCAACATAAACTTGCAGGTAGGTACAGTTTCATGCATTAGCCCTACTGTTCCTGTTCTAACTTAATGTACTGCAATGAAATTCACAAAATGCTGAGAAAATGCATGGGTCACTAAAGCTTTAGTTTATATGAAGACAAAGAATTTATCCTGGATCATGGAATAGCATATAGGCTACTATTTCTCTAGTGTAGTTGTGACAGTGTTGCAGGGCTTTGGTTTGGCTATTTCTTTGCTCTAAAGTTCATTTCAGACAGATAATGATTTAAGATCACACATGAAAAGCACTCTTTTTTGTTTATAACTGTCTGCTAATAGCTTGAGGTTCACATACAATAAAACCAACCAGAAGTGGTAAACCAGTTAGCGCTAGATGTAATGACAGCACAGTAACATCACTGAAATAGTTGAACTCTTCAGGTTTTTATTTCTATCATCCCCACAGGCTGCCCAGCAGCAGTATAAAAATCTGGAAATAGTTTTATTCATCAGTGTCTTCCAGTCCAGGAGTTACAGCATGTACTGCATGGAAACTGAATGTATGAAATAATGTGGATGCCTGATCAGAATAATTTTTTTTCCTAATTCACATTAACTCTTCAAGATCTTGAGTCAAGATTTCTTAGTATAAAGTAGAGCATAAATATTTCATAGCTTACAATGAGCACTGAAAAACAAAACAAAGTAAAACAAGAGAAAACAGAATTCTTCATGGAAAAGCAGTTACTTAAAAGCTTGAAATAGCCCTTGGAGTCAAGAAAGAAAGGACATAATACTTGGACCATTGTTAATATCTAAGGTAGAGCAAGAACTCTGTAAGTCGTTTATTCCAATTTTTGTATATCATATAGCAAAGCAGGATTCACATGTCTAAACAGAGAAGCCTAATGTTATCAGAGATGGCCAAAGGTACAGCAGTCTATCAAAATGTCCCATGTGTTTTAACTATAAAAGCACCCAAAGCAACTCTTTGCTTCCTGCAAAGGACAATTGTAACATCACTTTCCTTGCACTCTGAGAGCCATAAAAAAGATGGACTCCAATTTGGGAACCTAGCTAAGCTTCTGCCAAAAGAATTTCTTATGTTTTAAAGTACCTAATGCTCTCTTGGAATTGCACGATTAAAGACAGGATAGTTTGAAAAGGTGAAGGTACAGGCAAAAGCCCCCAGAGCATTTCTATCTGCTCACTGCTACTTCAAGAAGAACCACTTCTACTTCAGTCTAATAGTTGGCAAGTTAACATAATGTAATGTGGGTGAAAGGGAGTAAGACTGACTTTGAATGACAGAATTTGAACCTATTGTCCTTGATTTAAAACTTTTTATTTATTTTCAGGGAGTCTATAGTGCTTTCCAATATCATACTCATAGCACTACAAAAGTTACTGGCTGCTTTTAATGGAAAACTTAAAGTCAGGACTTGAGACTTTTTACAATGTGATATCTGAAAGGTCTCCTTGCAATTGTTTATTAATAAGTGAAGTGATAGTCTATTTTACTTTTCCATCTCTCTGCCCTAAATTATATTAAGAATACAACAGTTCACCTGGACTTTTCCAGACTACTCTAGGATCCAAAGAGTGGAGCCATGAACTGTTTTTACCTGAATTATCTGCCAGTCGGAATCTGCCACAGCAGAGATGTCTCCTCCATTGTTTCTGCACGTTCTCTTTCATAGCACAATGGAAAACAAATATAAATAAACCTGTAACAAAAGCAAATAAATAGTCAATGAAGCATATATGTGTAAATAAATAGATTAACTAAAATGCAATCTGCTAACAAAATTATATAAAGGAAAACCAAAGGAAACTCATGTTCAAGACTGAAGTCTTTTTATTATCATCTATCTGCCTACCTAATTTAATAGCTACTAAAGGTAATTAATGCTATCCCATCCTATATCTGCTACACATGTATATGAAATATTAGAAGGGAGAGAATAGAGCCCCTTCTGTTGACATTGCTGATTTAGATCCAGCTCTCTCTGGATCTTTTAATTATTTTTTGACTTAGATGAAAATAATTAGAAGATTTTGAAAACAAAAGGACTGCAAGAGCCAGACTACAAAGCTACAAACAGAAACTATTTTATAAAAAGATGATACTTTTAACTCCTCCATCTACAGAACTGTGCTATATTTTTTTAAACCTGAAGAACTTGAAATGAGCACTAAGCGGGTGCACAGAAAAAGAGCACTTGCATTTATGTGCATCACACGTATGCACTTGAAATGATTATGAAAATGGTAAGTGAATGTTCAAAAGTACTAATTAGATGTCCAGTTATTTATTCCTGAAGAAAATTACCTGGTTTGTATATGCAATTGCAATAAAGGTATTTACAAATGTTTGTGTAGATTTCATTTTTGCCTGCAAATGTATAATATTTATTTTTAAGAAAGAAAATGGGCATCTAGCATGTAGCAAACAAGGTTTCAGCTGGGCGTATGATATGATTTCATCATTCTTCAGAGAAACCGTAAGGCTAAATATAGAACTTTGAATTATAATATACTTTTTGTCCTTCCCAAATAGGCACTAGCACTGTAATCTTCCATCTTTATCTGGCTTGGCCTGTTCTTGTTTTCCTTACTTTTATTCACTGGGAGACAACCAAGTGGAGGCTGAACACCTGATGGCAAAATCTTTACGCCAAATCCCTCATGATTACATTTTAAAAGGGAATAAATGCTGCATAATGTGAGCAAACACGGTTTAGTGATGTTCTCTAGACTCGTTCCTCTGTTTCGATCACGTACAGCTCCATATGCCAATGCTGTCGTGTTTGAACTGGTGGAACACCAGGGCAGGATCATAATTTAGATATGGATCTAAATCATAAAATTATTCTCTGTCCTCCAAAGCCTTGAACTGTAATTTTGCATGAATGCTTGCCAGGCAACATGACTTACCAGTCTCCTTACAGCATTCAGCCTGCTGAGGTCAGAGAGGCAAAACAGTTAATTTGGTACCTTTTGCTAATAAATATTGGTGTCATGAAACACAGTATTTCCAAATCTTTTAAAGAGATTATAGGAAAAAAATGAGAAGCACAATTTAGGAAAGGTGAACACATCTTAATGCATCCTATAATGAACTGCAAATTTTACTTTGAACTACAGCAAGCTCTCCTTAATTATGGTTAATGTGGTTCCACTTAGTAAAATATTTGTGTGTGCTTCGTTATAGGCACAAAATAGTTTCAGAGCAACCACTAGCAGCAATAACATGCTTAGAACTACGCAGTTGTTTGTGCTCCACTGTCCCATTTAGTACTTTTGCAGTGCTACATGCTTACTAAATTGATGCTTAATTGAATCGTGGTAGAAGTTTGGAACATTCTGAACTTTAAAAAAAGAAAGTGCACATGCCTATAGTAAAGCGAAAACAAATGTATCACAGTAAATACTTTGCCTTTGCCCTGCCTGGGCTTGGTCTCCACATTTTTATGTGTATTTCATTATTCATTAAGTTTACAATATGCTTTAGCAATATAGCTTTGGTTTTGTTTCCCAGCGCCAAGTCAGACCCTAGGCTTGGCTCTAGTTTGGCTCTGACTTAAAAGTATTTGGCTTGCCCAGGCATATATATAAAATGAGCAGCCAAAAAAGAGATGTTCCCAGATTTTTTACTCTTTAATGTCAAATAGAGAAAAATCATTTCCTACGTAGATGAAAAAGCAAAGTACAGTAACACCAGTAGTTACTGCAACACACTTTTTTACTGCTTCATGCCAATGCGCAAGATACTAGTCCGCTGGAGGCTTCTGGTATAGCCTAAAACATTAGTGTAGCTTTCAGGAACTTGAGAGATGGAATAGCCATATTTATTGAGGAAATGTTCCAAAGCTCACGGAAATTGCCAGACATCCCTTATTATACTTGCCTCTCAAAGCAGGAAGCAGCTTTCCATGGAATTCCGAAGTTTTGCCTTTAAGAATTTTGACAGTTCCACTAATCAAGCTCATCCTAATTCCCATGACAGACTTGTCAGATCAAACTACTTTCTACGGATATGAAATGCCTCCTGATAACCATCCTAAATTTTTCTTTTCCCCCTTACTGCTTGATGTATTTGTACCAGTTACATGTAATTTTAAACCCACTCTTCCCAGAGTTTCTTTAGTTTTTCCCAGCTCCTTCTAACACAGCAGTAAGCATGATCAGATAAAGGACTGTTGTCTTCCTGGGCTTGATATGATGTGCCTGTAGATCTGCTCTGCCATCTTTGCTGCCCCAACAGACTGCAAGTTCATCAATCAACTTTTTGCATTCGATCTTGAAGGTGTTTTGATTTCATTTGCTAACTTTATGGCTTTCCAAATATTTATTTTCCATTGAATAATGCTATTACCCCATAGCAACGGCACTCAAATGTGTGTGCACTCTACACATACAAGTTTAAATGATTGCACCAGAAATTCTAGTTTAAGAGTAGTTGAATTTGGTCCCTGGTATGCTTTCCAGAATTTTAATCTCTTTTCATGTTCCTCCCATACTTCTAATCTCACTAGGTCTTTCTGAATATCTAACACTGACACATTACAGCAAATACTTCATTAGGATCCTAGGGGAGTATAAGAATCTGTCCTTTGGAAAAAAACCTTTAGTAATAACAACATATCCAAACATTTCTTGTCATTTTGCCTAGCATTCTACATTGAACCTGAACCAAACCAAAAACATTATTCTATTTCCACGAAAGCTCAATAAATCTTTTAAAGCAGTAAATACATTCCAATTGTAACAGATAGAAACATGCAGTATAACAGTACAGTAAGCACTTTTTCCATTAAGGAAAGATATTTTGCTGACCCTTGCAGATCTTTTTTTAATTTCAGTATTTGTGTGGCATAACGCATGGTTCTCCAATGACATTCATGGGTTTTGCTTTTTATATTTTTTCAAAGAAAAATTTATATTTTATCTCAATAGGTGTGTGCCATAGCACACATCCCTCTATCGATGTTCTTGGGTTTTACTTTTTGTTTTGTAATTTTAGTTGTTTTTGCTAGTGGATAGGCCAAGGGGAGGTGGTACATATACAAGTCAGCTCTGAGCTGAAATTCTACTAAATGTCAGCTGTATAATTTTGTAACTCATAACTGTTGATTAGAAATTGCAAAATTTTTTTGCACAACTGAAGGTGTGAAAAAAATGGGAGATTAAGCTAATTTGGAGATTAAAATATCCCAAACTTCAGGAAAGGAAACAGAAATAAGCAAATTGCAACAGTCATTGGATTCTTCTTAAAGAACCAAAGCATATTACATATCTTTCCATACTAAAACAGGACTGAATTTTATCTTTGAGCACTTTATGCTGTAAGAAAATAGTTATGAGTTTTACAGATTCACTACAGGAATAAGTTAAGAGAAGAGGCTTCCTATATTTCTTGTAATCAATGAAAGGATATGTTGAAGGTCATACAGTATCCATGTCAACAGAGATCACTACAGAGTGTTAGATATGAATAACTCTATTTATAATAAGGGGCATTTTATTGGAAAGACCTTGAAACATTAATTAATTTAACCAAGACATTCAAAACATGTGAGGTAGGTGTCATTATTCCAGGTAAGCGGACTCTTTAAATGTCCTAGTATCAAGGGAAGAACCAGTGAACTTGGATTTGAGTTCCCTAGTCAAAAGGGGCAATGGCCATAATTTCTCGCCAAACAGCAACAGTGTAAAGTTTGTTCATAGAACAGAAATTAAGCTTACCTTGCAGTGAATTGAAAATTGAGAAGAGGTACAGGAAAGGGAGAGTTAAGGGACCCCAGGCAAAAAAGGCAAAGCCCCACGTCATGCCCAAGAGAAAGGTCAGGCTGACAACACTACGCAGATTCCTCAGGATTTCTTCCTTTAGGGTCCGATTAGTTCTTTTCCCATTCCTCCCACAGATCTGCACCATCACCACAATGAACATGGCAATGTTCATCAGAAAGACAATGCCAAAGTAACCGGCACAAGTGACGTAGAAGACAACTTTATTCTTGATCCAGCAGCTGTAAAAATATCAAAATATGATCATGTTTAAATATTCTGAACAATCCCATTTCAGTTACTTATATGACTAGAAGGAAAATAAAGCTATGTCTGATTCCACTGCTGCAGAGCTACAGTTTTAAACAAAAGCTTTAACCATTTTATATTTGTAAACAGGCTGAAGCCCAGGAACACCTGAGAATCATATTATTACCTTGTATTTCTTTTTACTTTAAAAATATTCAGATAGAAAAGTTGACTTTAGATGCAGGATGTGGGAACTGCAAATCCATCAAGAAATGTTTAGATTTCATATGAGTAGCTTCATAACTTGCATCAGCATGGACCATAGGCTGCTGTAGGACCAGAATGGGCTATAATCACTCACCAAAGGTAAATGTGCATCTTCAGGGGCAAGATCTCAAGTTTCTGCCACTTGAGCAGTTTGAGGAAAACTCGAAGAGCAACAAGGAAGAAGCTGAATGGGTAGTCCTTTCAGCTAGCCATACAACAACCAGCCATTTGAGAGATATAGCTTATTCTTTCAGCAATGAATGACTTGAATGCTTACCACTATACTTTGATAAAAATACACAATGACATATTTATCATCATGAAACTGCCAAGTTAAGCACAGAAGATGAGATAACAAACATTCATATAAGACATTTAAGGGTTTGGCTATTATTATTTTGGACATGTATATCAGAAAAGAAAAAGCTAATGACCTATATTGACAAGGGGCTATTTTATTTACAAAGGAAAAAAATTTTATACTACCTCTTTCTTGTGATCAACTAGAATATATAGTTTTCTTTTAACATAAAAGATAAGATAAAAGAGAAACTGGCATTTTTATTTTTATTGAGCAAAATCCTTTTCATAGCCTTCTTTGCACTTCACATACAAATCATTTAGAAGACAGTTACATCCACTTTGCTTGTTTTATATATCTATGTCTTTACCAAAGCAATCTGATAAATGCTAAAGCTCTTGCAGAATGTAAATGTTAAATTATAAAAGATTAAAAGAAATACTCACAAATCATCTCCTCCTTGCCCGTTAGCACCTCTGCCATATAACTCTTTGCCGTAAACATGACTTGCGTTTGTGTTCGTGCTTGCTAAAACAATTGTTATCACGAGAGCAGGCAAACCTGTAAAACAAGAAAGCTTGTTGTTTGCTTCCAAAACCTCTCAGCCTTCAAAAACTCTATGTAAAGCTGAATTATTGATGTTTCCATCAGCATCACTTTAGTACAGTGTATCCTGAGATAGCTTATATCATAAAACTGCATAGAGAAGTAGAAGTAAATAAATGTTTTTCTCCAAAAGCACAAATATTTTAAAGAACTTTGCTAATAAGTCTCATTCTTAATGTAGAAAATGTTACTATCCCATTTTAGCATGTGATAGTAGTGTCATACGAAATAAATAAGGCATTCTATAAGTAAAATATATTAAAGTATAAAATATACTAAATTGTATTTTGCTAAAATAAAACATTCTTCCTTAATTAGCCAAAGTTAAATTTGCATTTGCACACAGATGCACATAAACTGAGGAAAAAAACCTACGAAATGATTAAAAAGATGAGATTTAATTTTAAATATTAGTGATTTTTTGTCAGAGATTCTAATGCCAATTAGGCAGAAAAACATACCTACAATTTCTGCTTTATTTTTTTCTCAAATGCAAATGTTTTCTTTTATAGTATTACATGTCCTTCACTTAGATGTACACCAAAAATGAACTATATGCATTTTTAACAATCAAGAGAAGTGAACATTTGGGAAAAATAATAAACTATGTTTGCAAAGATACAGCTCACACAGAATAAATGCACATTTCCTGGCGTGTCCTATTTACACGTCTTATCCTTGCTGTGACAAGAGATTTAAAGGGGAAGAGGTTAATTTGCTTTTCCTACCACTCAGTCCTTGTCCTCGGCTGAGGTAGCCAAAGAGGATGCTAGTTGCCAATGGAAAGACATTCATTATCAGCTAGACTGAGGTCACTGCTCTAGTCATGAGGTTAATGGTTTTGTATTGTGCTGAATTATTTCAAACACAATATGTGTATTCACACGCAGAAGGCACAGATTCCCGATATAGAAAAAAATAAAGAATAAAACCTTGCTGCTTGAGACTCACAGTTATTTTTCAGTACTGCATTTTCCATTTCAACATCAGAATGCACATTTGGGCAGGCAGGATATTTCTGCGGTTTAAACACTGTGATGGACCTCAGGGCATGTTGCTTATTTCTGATGCTGCCATGCATTTTCTGCTTTTTTGTCAAGAAACTCCAGGCTTGAGATGACACTTTTTGAAAGTCAATGCAAAGATCCCTATAGTAATTGCAGGAGTTCTGACTACTGCTATAAGAGAATTGCCACAGTTCCCTCTCTTTGATATGACAGTAGCATTTCTCCTCTTCCATACTGGTCTGTTTGGAAAGCGGGACTAGATAAACTGGTCCCTCTGCTCCTCCTTAAACTGAAAGTTCTAGCAAATATCCTGCAGCTACAGGATATTTGCAGAAAATGAGACAAAGGGATACGGTCTGAGCTATCTCCAGTATTTATTTTTATAAATATAAGGTGCTCTTTTACAAAGGTGGAGAAGGAAACTTTACCCTGGCTTTGATTCTTCTCTGCATCTATGATAGAGATTTCCTATACGTCATCATTTCAATCACACACTTGCGAATATTGTGTCTTCTGAACTCACCCCAGCCAATGATGCAAAACTTGAGTATGTATCGACGTATATAGGTGTTGAATACTTTTACTAGAGCAATGTACATGTGAACGGCTTCTAGTCCCATCCATGTGAAGGTGGCCAGAAGAAAAAAGTGCAGAAGAGAGGCAACAGCTACGCAGAGGCCATCTATATGAAATGACGCAATCCAGCCATCAAGCAAGAAGGTTAGGTTAAGGAAGAGCAGGGCTGTGCTCAAATTCATCAGGATTTTTGATGGATAATCTCTTCGGAGCTTCCTAGTGAGAGAAATACAGGTTCAGTTGCCTGAAATGCTTGCAGAAGCCAAAAATACCAGTTTACAAGGTAAATAAAAGTGCAGTGACTTCCTCATGCCAATATGTTATTGCGGCAATATGGCATAGTGAGATATACCTCATTGTTTACTATATTGTTGAAAGCTTCTGCTACATGGACTTTGAGTTGTTAATGAGCTACCTAATTGCTGCAATATTTTAGCTACTGATTTGTTACTAAAAGCCTTTCAAATTAAATATAAAACAATGTTATTTTTATTTTAAATAAAAACTGAAGAAAAATAAAAGAAAACACTTTAAAAACATATTACTGACCAGAAACTCATCTCTGGTTATTTAATCTAATTTTGCTTGTTTTAATGAAGATATTGTCCAGTGCATGTTCTTATTTTCTTGTTTATTTTTCTTTTATGTATTTTTTTTTCAATTGAGAGACTTTGAAATGTATACACTAAGGGGGAACCCAACAATTTATGTAAACTCTGCATTATACCACAGGTAATGCAATATGAATGCAATACTTAGATATATTTAGAACTACTTTTGAACACAACAGAGAAAACCCCTTCTTTCCCCCAGCAAAATCTCCCTCTTTGGTACCTACACTGTCCTGTTCTGTGAACAGGAACCATGAGAATGATTCCTTTGTGGCCAGCTGTTGATCTGACTTCATTTTTTCTTTTTACTGTTCACAGAATTGTATCACTTCATAACTTTGCATTCCCTTGAGTCACCCTGGCATTTCAATAGAATTGATTTTTTTAAATTGTTGTAACACTTCAATTTAGTTTCATTTTGTTTCTTTTCCCCACTTCTCTTCCTGTATGTAGTTTTTCTAGTTGATTTTTTTTCTTTTATATTCAGGATTCATAATGCTTTAACAGGTTGTTTTTTATACAAAAGGCCTGAAAAGTCTGGTTGTGGATTTTAAAATACATACTAGAGGACAGAATACTCCCAGAAGGAGAAAATTTTGCTCTGATTGAGCTGCACAACACATAAAAATAGGAGGAGGGAGTCTGAACTTGCATCTCTTTGGAAAAAAAACCCAGCTTTTAGCATCGAGTACAAGAGTTTCTATTTATTGCCGTTTAAAAATAGAACATACCAATCATATGGCTAATTTATTTTATTCATCATATAAAGGTATTTATTTTGTGATGTTTTGAAGTAATGCTTACTCAAATGCAATGTATGTCAGAAGAGTTGCAGCTGAAAATATAGCAGATATCCCACAGCCTATGTAACTGATAAAGGTGAGGACCTTGGTGTTCTGTGAGTCTATTTGTGCAACTGTTCCCTGAAGATCCTAAGTGAGAGAGAAGGAAGAGGTATAAGTTAGAGCAAACTCCTTTTTAATGAGCACAACACAGTTTCGTGGTAATCAGTCAAGCAAAACTCAAAAACACTTTGGCAGTACTGCTATAACCCTGATGTTAAGGTTCATGTTTACTGGGTATATTTAGTTCATAGTTGCTACACCTCTCACTTCCTTCCCATGGCTCTTGAAAACATTGTGCTGTAAGTATTATAACTGCTGGCATCAGCAGAAAGACAGTCTGACACTGATCATTATAACTCATTATGAGGAATTCAAATGGTCCTTTACGGAAAAAAAATCCCTTTTCAGATCTCTAGTTCAGTTCCTTATGGATATCCTTCTTTAAGAATAACATATTTATATGAAAAACATTTTTTAAAAAGTGGAAATGAAGTAGGAACAGTGAGGATTTTTTTTTTCCATTCTTCAGGCCAACTATGCCACATATATCTGAGAATGAATGCCAGTGTTATTTCCTTTTTTTTAAGGACAAAACAAAAGAGTGTTTGGAACTACGTCACTTTGGTATAAATGTAAGCAAATATCAACATTTAATGGTGCCTGTTCTGTGTTCACGGTTACTGTTGTCCTTAGCAGAACTATCTAGCAAAAAGATACCTAGCAAGGCTTACAAAACATGACATTCTTCACAGGAAAATTAAAGAGCTGTTTGCATTTTTTTATACTATGCTCATCCACCAGGCTCATAAGACAGTTTATGTACATCAAAAGAACATTATTTGAAAGTCATTTAATTAAAGTAAGAAAAGACTATTAAAATGGAAATGCAATTAGAAAGTCAAAACTGGTCAAAAATCTACTGGAATACAGGCCAAATTCAGAACACTTCTGCCTTATTTACTAATGCAACAAAAGTATTCAAGGAAAGAAAAGGGAATCACTGAATATGCCCTAAAAAAGCACTTTTTTTTTCTTGTTGAGGATGAAAAGTGAAAGAAGAATACAATTTAGGTTGCTTTATTAGTAAGGTTTTGTAAGACCAAAGCATAAAATTTTGGAGCATGTGGCTCCCTTGTGCACTAAGTTCTATGCTAGGAACAGATATTCTACTTTCCTTTATTTTATCTTCAGCATTTAAAGTACCTGTAGGCATTTTTCTTTATTACTACAATCCCACTGCAAGATGCTAAATCAAAAACATATATCTTCATTTGGAATGCCACTGTAAGATGTTAAATCAAAACAATATACCTTCACTCAGAACAAACATCTTTTCTGCAGATTTGCTTTAGAAGCCAGAGTGGTCGTGCCAGACTGAAAGCCATAGTTTAGCCTATTACTGAGTGTGACTGTTTCAACTGGGAATCTAAGAAAGGTTTTGAATAATCACCAGACTTAAGAAAGGACTGCAATATGCCATTTTTTTCCTGCTGGGATTTGTTTTTCTTTCAAAAATATTTCAGGTATACAAATTTCTGTAGACATCTGACTTCTGGAAGAATTACACTATTGAGTGCTCTATATAGTACAGTACCTTCTCTTATCTCCCTGATAAGCTAAGCCCTACCCATCTCATGCATTTAGTTTGCAGAATTAAGGCTCTGATAACCTTAAGCTATCATAAATATCATATAAGTACAGCAGCCTTCAATGGCTCTTTTCCAAGAGAAACTACAAGGCAACTCTGATTAATGCCATTTAAAAAAAAGCAGCAGTTTTACAAATTTTGCAAAATAATGTATTTCTTATGTATTTCTTTGTACTTTCTTGTATTATGTAAAATTGAAAAGGGAGATTTATCACCTTGAATCTCAGGATGAAATGGAATTACTGTCCTCTCTTGTCTTGGTTCTTCATCCCCATTAGCAGTTTTGCTTGACAGTAGGACATATTTTTATTTACTCTTCATTTCCCCTCAATACTATAAAGCTCTGTAATTTTGTTCTGTAAAACTCTCTAAAAATCATTTTTTCTACTTTTTTTTCTGTTAATAGTTTCCTACTTTCATGACCTTGCAATTTCAACTCTACCTCGTCCTGTTTCTCTTTCACCAAAAATCTTTCAACCTCTTTCTTGCACTAATTCAGTTTATGAACTGAACACTCTCTCTTCTGCAACCTTTTCTAATATATGTTCACATCTTCACATTATTTTTAAGGTCAGTTTCTCTTCTCATTGATCAGATCTGATACCCCATAAAAAATTAACAGGATACTTTCCCTTTTTCCCTTCTCTGCTATATTCTTTGTCCATGCCTTCCTCTGCACCTTAATACACGAAAATCTTCTCACACCCTCCAGTGTTGAGCATGTGCATGTAATTTTGTTGGATTATATTATTAAAGAAAATGATAGAGACCTGCTCCACTTTAGGACTCATTTTCAATAATGGAAAAATTAGTGCTGGGCCTTGGTTTTACAGTCCCTAATTCTGACACTCTTTTTGAGGCAGACATGTACCAGCTTTGCAGTTGGATAGGAAAACATCTTATTTGTATTACAGTGTCACTGAGATGTTTCCAGCCAAGTAATTTTAAAAATCTAAAATACTGTTCTGGGCACATTTTTATGTTATAATAGTTAGCCACTTGTAGAGGGCAAAATAATAATAGACTTTGCTTTCATTACTAATTTTCTTCATCATCTCTTTCCTGAATCCTTATTATTAGATATTTTTAGTGAAAAGACATATTTATGAAAATATTGGATAAAATGAATTATTATTATAAAAGAAGTGCAAAGTGAATAATCCAAGTAACAAGAATGAATGAAGATGGATGTCTTGATCCAAGACAAAAGCTACTTAGCACTTCTCAGAAAAGACAAACTTACTGAAATGTGAGAGTTTGCTTACCATTAGGACCCCAAAGTGTGTGAGGTGGTTGCATAAGCAAATTGTCTCATTCTCATTGGACTCTGCTTGCACCTTGCAGCCTGCAGGGTTCCAACCACCATTACCACCTATGGACACAAAAACAGAGAAGCCACTCTTTCCAACAAATTCATAATACCATACTTTGAAGATATTCTAAATTCATTTCTTGTTTATCAAATTGAATCAATATATATTAATCAGAAAAGTAGCAAGTACCAGATTTCTTGGAAAATTA
>JAWLRI010000145.1:853783-896676 GCA_034781795.1 Crypturellus tataupa
GAATGGTTAAGGTTGGAAGGGACCTCTAGTGCAACCCCCCTGCTCCAGCAGGGACACCCAGAGCACGTGGCACAGGGGGGCATCCAGGAGGGTTTGGAAGATCTCCAGAGAAGGAGACTCCACAGCCTCTCTGGGCAGCCTGTGCCAGGGCGCTGTCACCCTCACAGGAAAGAAGTTCTTCCTCACATGGAAGTGGAACTTCCTGTGTTTCAACATGTACCCATTGCCCCTTGTCCTGTCACTGGCCATCACCGAGGAGAGTTTGGCCCCATCCTCCCTACATTCACCCCTCAGGTTCTTAGATATATTGATCAGATGTTGTCACTAGGCAATGCCATTCCTAACCAATAAGAAAGCACAAGGTTGAGATTTTTCCAAGTAAGTTTATTTTCCTTGGAAATTGTTCATCTATTAAGGTGCAAATATTTTACAAATTAATTACCTAAAAACAATACTTCTACTGAAATGAATGTTATATGAGTAAAGAGACTTCTGCATTTAGATTTGAGATGATTGGCCACTGCTCAGTGCTTTGATTTTACAGTTAGATTAATTTTGCACAGAAGTAATTAATGGAAAATTTGATGTTTAAATAATTTGGTTGAAAATGTTCACCCATGAACAATTTGAAAAATAAGAATAAAATTGTAAAGACTTTTAGTTGCAGATTTTATTGTTTTACCTTTCAAAGACTTACCAAGTATGCACATTCTAGTACCACTAAAGGGGATATGTGAGATGCACATACAGCTCAGTTTTACAAGATCTGTTATAATGTTACTCCTGTGCTTTTATTAGCAATGCTGTGAACTGTATATCAAAATTTAAAATATAAATACAAAAGAAAAATGCATCAAAACAAAAGATACCTATATGGTTAGTGGTAAGACTTCCTGACAACAATTTTTATGCAATATAAATAAGATTGTAGGTTTTTTCTTTACAGGATTCATAATAGCTCATGACAAGCCTACTTCTGTATTTCTGGGGTTTCTTTATTACATATATTAATCTTGTTTTTCTTAAAAATAGGCTTAAAGTGACTACCATTTTAAACAGCTAAAGATACTTTAGGGTGTATTCCAAAGGCAATTCAGGGTCATGGGTATTTTGTTGCCTAGATTATCTGAAGAATCTGGATACACTGCCAATAACAACGATAATACAGGGACAACACAATACTACAGAGTTTTGCGGATGCACAAGGGCCAAAGGTCATTTGAAATACTAATGGGAAAACAAACTAAATTTTTTTGAGGCTCAGCCTACAGTTCATTATCAAAAGGGTTCCTTCTCAGTGAAATAATTTTTAGTAGAGGTGTGTTGTATATTTTTTTAAAACTCCTGTTAAACTCCTCCTGATTATTTTTTTTGGCAAATATCATGCTGGAACAATTTAAAATTACCATACAATAAAACCTAAATGAGAAAAAAAGATCTACTTTTACTCTCTCAGTTTTCAAGTACAAATATTTTTACCTTTATTTGACCAACCATGTTGTCTATACAAGCATCCACACCCAGTATTAAACATAGCATGCTTGTGGGAACACATATGTGTGAAAAGAAGAATAGTACACACAGAAATTAATATTCCCAGGCTGATGACCATCAGCCAGAGTTTTAAAATGAATGCAAATGGTCCATTTGGCGTGAGTGTACAATCAATGGTTTTAAGGAAAAGAAAGACCATTCAGCTGTAATATAGGCCAAATGTCCAGCTGAGAAAGAACACAGCTTCACTGAATGTCAAGGCCCTCTATCACTGTGCATAAAGAGATGATAGGGCCTTTGAGAAGTCTTGCTAATTTACTCTGTTCACCTGGGATTCAGTTTGCCCTTCATTACAGTACATATAAGTTTATCCCACATGAGATAGGAATTTGCATTCAAATATCTGACTGTATATAACTTGGACATGGCAATTGTCACTCTGAGTTCATAATGCTATTCTTAATAACTATAGTTGCTACCATTCCATTCCTATAGCTCATGAGATGCTCCAAAATGTTTACACTACAAGATACTTTAGCAACTGCTTTTGAAACATCTTAATGGAAATTATTTCAAACACATTCATATTTACCTGGAAAAGACCGTTTTTATTGAAGAAAGTAAATTGAGCCCTGGATATGACTTCATAGTCATCTTGACTTAAATTCTTCAGTAAGCTTGATGGCAGAACAACAGAAGCAATGGCATTTGTCTGATCCTTGTCAAAATCTATCTGTTAAATAAAATCAACAAAAGAAAATGTTCAAACGCTCAACAACAAAAAGTCATTCATTGACCACAATAGGATTCAGATCTTTCTGTAAAGAAATCTAAACATTGGACTACAATCATCAACAGTAATATGACCTCTACATGAAAACATGTAATAAAAAAAAAAAGGCTTAGGAGATCAAGAGATAAGGCTTCTACAAGAAATTAGGTAATTTGCAGATGAAAAAAATTACTCATTCACTGCCATACTGAAGGTTTTCCATTATGCTGAAATCAATAATTTTGAATAAATTTCAGGCAAATTTGAGCTTAGTTCTTTGATCTCTATGTACAATCCATGGACACATCATTTCCCTAAAACATCCAGTTTGTGGGGGTATGTCAGATAAGTACTTGACTTTTGACTTCAGCCATCTCCACTACTTTCTAAGAGTTCCTTTTATTTTTCCTCTGTGTATAGAATTTCTAGAATCCTAAATACGCTCGCTTTGTGCAATGCCTCAATAACATCTTCGGTAAACAAAGTAGCTACTTGCCCACAAATATTGCATTTGTGTTGATCCCTGCTCATTTTCTTTGCTATGTAGCAAATAGCACACATCATTACAGCAAAAGAAAAAATACAAGTTCCTTTCTCAAACATCCCTGTAAGTTTCAATTCAAAGCTTCTACTCATACTCAATAAGAATGCAAGATTTCTAGTGTTAAGAATTTTTTTTCTTTTTTTTTAGTTTTCACAAGTGGCACATGACACTTCTTTCCAAAACAAAATAAATACTTTGACATATTGGACCTCCACTAAACATCATGCCATTAACAGGAATTGCTTTTGTGATGAATTCCACAGAATCACAAAACACATGAAGCACAAGTTATATTTAACTTTTCATAAAAGAAGCATGAGTCATTTATCTTTAGGTACTTCTAATCCACAGACAAAATCAGAGGGATGAAATGGATCAAATCCTTTTATTTTCATACACATATACTTAAAAATTAACTCTTAGCAGCTAATTACAAAAGTGAGACTTAAAAATAACAATTACAGTCATTGCTCTAATATTTTGTGCTATATAGAACAAAAAGGGATGCTTTTTTTTGTCATCATTCAGTTATGACAATGCGTCAGCTATGGCACAGTGACATGACATTTGGCAGAAAAGAAACAAGTGTGCAAACTTGTATTTCATTACCAACTACAGAGCAGTTCTATGACTGTATGCTCTCATACCACAGTGAATTCAGCGTATATCACCTTATCCATCAAGGAAGGGGAAAAATGCATGTCATGTTTGCTAGACAGTAAAAGTGTTAAAGTTTTACAATGAGATGAGGAATCACATATCCTAAATTCTATAGGAGTAACTTGTTCAAGCATTTGTTTCATGATCAGTCATACAGCACTAGTGCACTCTTAACTAATAGGAAGTTTCAAGTCATAAGCTAATTTATTAAAATTCTAAGTTTGCATCAACTTACTGTGAGTAACAGGTACCACTGGAGACTAGTAAGATATGGTTAATCGGTATATCCTAACAGCGCTAGAAGCATTTGAATAACAGGTTTGCAAAGGATAATTCTGCCACATGAGTCAGAAAGCATATATGTGGTAAAGACATTCTGTTTGGCATTGTGTGCAAATAGAATGGAAGAGGCTTCTTTATAGAAGTGTGGATACATTACAGGAACAATTTAATAATGTGAATCATCAAAAACTAGCTCAGTCAAAGGTTTGGCAAGAAACATAAAGACAGAGGGGACTAAAATAGAATCTTTCCAAACTGCCATGGATACATTAACTTGAGATCTACTTTAAGACAAAAAAAAAGAAAAAGGAAATAAAATCTGGAAACATTCTGACAGAATTTGAAGAGTTTAAGGTTCCCTGATGAGCCTGGGATAGATCATCACATCAGTGGTGAACAGCTTGGGCTTTCACACGGGAATCTCCCTCCAGCAGGGATAGCAAGTGTCTTTCCTGATAGGCATGGAAAATATAAGCTGTCATCACAGCTGCTGCAGGCATTTCTGGAGGAGAGGATGCTAAGAATTCTCAATCAGCTATTGGAAATGTAAAAGCTTGAGAACAAACTTAAGTTCCAATAGGAACATTATAAATAATTTGATGGAGTTCGGATTTTATGATTCTTCAGACAGTGGTATAGTAAATGATTCCAAGACAAAAAAAAAAAAAAAAATCCTGGATGTCCTCAATCCACAGATGGTAATTCTTATTATACATGTAGAACATCCCAAATCTAATTTCAGATTTTTTCCTTTCCTCTTTCCATAAATACAGGATGAAATTTAGAGGAGAAACTATCAGCTATCCAGCTTTATTAATATCAGAGTTAAGTAAAAGTAAATTTACAGTCAAAGAATCACAGAATCATTATGGTTGGAAAGGACCTTCAAGATTGTCAAGTTCAACTGTAAACCCCTAAATGGCATATCTCTTAAACTATGTCTCTAAGTGTCTCATCTACACATTTCTTGAACACCACCAGGGATGGTGACTCCATCACTTCCCTGGGCAGTCTGTTTCAGTGCTTGACTACTCTTTCTGTGTAAAAATTCTTCCTAATATCTAATCTGAACTTCCCCTGGCGCAACTTGAGGCCATCTCCTCCTTGTTCCTTGTTTTGCATAGTTTGCTGGGAGCAGGCGTCTTCCGGCGCTGGGCTTCCCTAAGCAGCTTGTTTAGCCTTCAGGCCGCACAGGGAATTGTTGTCTCCTGGCAGCGGCTTCCCAGGGGCAGCCACAGAAGGACTAATCTTATGTACTGCGGTCTCCTGTTTGCTTCACCTGTTTCTGAGAGACCCGAAGCCGCAGTGCCTCAAGCCTAGCTCTGAGGTAGAGGGAAGGCTGCGGTGTAGCTAGGAGTGCTCTTTAGCCTCAGGGAATCTGCACAGAAATGACCCTGGAGGTTACTGCCTTCTTTCAGGCAAGATATCCCCAAATCTGACATCTTTGGGGCAACATCGAAAGTTTCTAATATTGTTGATTTACAGAAATTTTGCCTTAAAATTTAACTTCTATGAATATAAATGCAATAAATCCTGATTATATGAAATCCATTCATATCTTTTCAAATCAGCACTTGAGATTTGATCCAAAGTCTATATAGACTGTGTATAGAAGGCCTCTAGATTTTTACTTTATTATTAGTTCTAATAGTCTTTTTTACTGTTTTGGCTTTCTAGAGTATCTGGCCCTTTATAAAATGATGATCTATTTATTAGGATTCCTGTCTTTCCAATTCAAAGTAGCATGATTTTGCTTTCATTAGATGCTTGTGCTCTAGTGATCAGCCTTTAGCAGTTATCCATAACTGTTCCACATGAAAATTCAGCTCCTCTGGTCCACTAGATAGCAGATATTTATATTTCATCTTTTCTGTGTTTCTCTAAGTCTCGCTATATTTGAAGGGTAACCTAAATTTAACCTAGATTAAATACCTAGGAGATTGAGATTACATTACTTCTTACTTACTATGAACAATATAACAGACATTTACATATATACCCACATAATTATATATATGCACATCTATAATAAATTTGTTTTTAAAAATCTAGGCACCTCATTGCCACAGATTTCCACAGTAGATGTTTGTCTGCATCTCAGGTGCCTAAATAGCTTCTAGGTGTGGCTTTGGGTGTACCTTGTTTGTGTTTCTCCATTTGTGAAAGATTTTCCCTCATTAGTGAAAAGTAATTTCGATCCTCAAATGGCATTGTGATGACAAATATCTTAAATACAGTAGCCTCTCTCAACACCGTCACGCTTGAAACCTTTCTGCAATTTGAGTGATTTGTCTTTACTAAATTTTTTGTTTAAGCGATTTGGTAAGTCAATCCTATGTGAATGCCTTGAACACCATAGGATATCCCAAATAACATTATGAACCCATGTGTGAGCAACGGTATCAGCTTTACATGTGCATTGGCAGTGGGTGTTTAAACCATACTGAAAGCTCTAATATCTATTGCATCTATAGAAATACCTTTAGTTATCCTTTGCTCTCAAATTGAAACTCATCAGTGGAGGGATGGTAACATGCGGAAGATTCTCAAGGGTTATTTTTTCCTTTCCAATAGCCCAAAACAATGAAAAAAAAAAAGCTAATTCTGGATTTATAAGCAAAATATTTTTCATCATCAGATGAAAATGAGTTCACCTGCATTTCTTGATGCTCAAGGAAATATTAAATTGATCTGTTGTGTGGGTGGCTGCAGGAAAAAGGGAATAGAGGAGCACGGGTAGTAATGGGAATTTTAAATGTTTTTATAGTACCCACAGGAAATACACTTTGAACTCCAGATACTTCACTTTCAAATGGAATTTCCATTTTATACCTGAAAATCAGATGCATTATTCTGTGGGCTGACACTAAAAGAAGAACCTTTGAATGAAGTTGAGTTTATAGAAGACACTCCAAGTGCGAGGTTTCGTGTTGAAATGCTCATAGATGGTCCAGTGAACTGGATCTTCAGAGCCAAGGCATCAATAGTTTTTAGCGCTCTAAAACCAGAAAAAATAAAATCTAAATATTAAGTATAGAAGAAAGAAAATGATGACATTATATATTTTCCATTTCTGAAATAATTTTTTTTATTATTGACTGTCTGTCACTTACTTGTCACTCACAAGGAGATTGTCATACTGTAAATTTAGGTATCTCTGCTGAAAATAAATGATTTTGATTGACAGAAAATGCCTGACCTCATATCAAAGGTTGTGAAACAATCTTCCCACGATACTTAAATCTATGAGGTGTTATTTATAAGGAGAATTCTCTTACATCAAAATAATTTGACATGCATATTAATTTTAGTTTTGATATAAGTGAAGAATCTTTGGTTCATCTCACAAAATTCTTTTTGATAGAAATCAAAAAAGTTTGCTTTATTGCAATTGTCTGTCTATATATGGAAGGATGTGTCTGTTTCTTAACAGGCAGAGAAACAGATTTTTCTCAGTAGTGATTCTCAAGGGCAGAAATACTTACTCTGAAGATGATGCAGCCAATACGCTGTCTGAACTTGTTAGAATATTGGAAAAAATTGTCACCACAGTAGAACCCAGAGATTCATCGATTTTTTCATCATTCACAATTTTTTTCAGCTTTTGAACAACATCATTTACTTTGTCTGAAGTTAGCTGTTGCCCTTCACCAGTGAGATTCAAAAGCTGATTGGCAATATCAGCTGCATTTTCTGTAAGTGTACACAGCAACAAAAAGAGAAAATACTGTATATTAACCCTGAAGTAATTCATTTTTTTTTTTAACTCAAGTTTCAGCATATTCTATAGTACTTGTAAGGAATATTAGGGCTTTTTTTTTTTTAACAAATTTATAATTTTATGAAGTATACAGTACTTGTTGAATCATATATGCTGGTTGTGTCTTTCTTTTCCTTAATTTCCCATGAGCTTGTAAAACAGACTAATTATTGAAATGCTTTTTGAAATAAAAAGTATATTTTCTCTCTTTTTTCTCCTTATCCTCTCCTCTATTTTTATTGTGAAAAAACAGCTTCTCTTTCATTCTTAAAGTGAAAAAGAATGGTCCCTAAGTCACAATTACTGGTAAAATATTTTCTCTTTCCATATAAACTCTGGACAGAAATTCTGATCTCACTATGAATGATTCCTGTACATTGAGAGGACTATACCCTTGTTCGGAGAGTTGGCAATTGAAATACAGAAGCAAATTTCATGAGAATAATTTTCCTGATAAGGAAAGATTGATATTGTTTTCATTGACAAAATATTAATGTGCGTTTGGTGTCTTCTGGATGGAAAACTAACATAAATACTAATCTTAAAATATTTGAGATGTTACTGGCCATTCACAAATCAGATTCTTAGAGATCACTGGCTTTCTTTAGTTTGAAACTGATTGAGTTCTTTAATGTTGTGTTTTCTAAAGTAGTGTTTGCTACTTTTAAGAAACTATGTTCATTCTACACCAAAAGATGTTGTCATGTAGCCTGACTATAAGAATGCAATACAGTTTATCAAGTTAGGCAGCCAGGTTACCTATGAGCCCTGTATAACCAGCAAAGAAAGAAAAAAAGGCTTCTCTAGAAAGCTGCTCAGAGCAGGAACATACTGTAGGTGCTCTGAGTTACTCATTTTCTCCACTGACTACAGAAAGATGTGGGAGATTCTAGCACTGCAGAAGTGGCCAAAAAAATGATGTCTATTTATTTTATTATTCTTTTACGGCCAGAATGAGTTCAAGCGGAATTTTTTAAACTGAGAAAAAAACATAAGAGACTGAGCATAAGGGGAAGACTGGAAAACTTTCCACTAGCATCAATGGGCACTGGAAACAGTTAAAAATCTGGCTTGCATCAAACTGATGGAAGCTATCACCTGACACTATTCTTGTTAAATTAGATGAAAAGTTTTATTGATTTCATTAACTCATATCCAAGGAGATTCATGGAAATGCTGGATACAATTTGGTGTACTCCCTCAGAGTTAAAATATTTCCTTTGCCTTTATTTTTAAAAAAAGTTTTTAAGCAACTTAGCACAAGTTAAGAAGAGGAAGATACTTTTCCTTAGTGTAATTTCCTTCCTTAGATTAATTATCAGCTGGTCTACATGACTATTACTTTAGCCAAAGATGTATATCAATGTACCCACCTGTGCAGTTTCTCAGATCAGGTTGGCCCCAGTATGATGTATAATTCTGCAGACCCAAATAGCTACCAAGAAAAAAAATCCCAAAATACACATGAACTGTAATAGCAAAATGATATAAAGTCACATAATTCTTTTGCATATCACATTAATATACTGTTTTCAATTTACAATTTACCATTTACAATAGAAAATAAACTAAAATAAACAGTGTATGATGGAAAGTGGAAATATGTGATCAATTCAGTGACAGTGGTGAAAACCCAGGTGTCTCTGATAAATTAGCAGCTGTAGTAATTTCATCAGTTTCATCAGTGGAAATTCTGGCCTTGTGTTTCAAGAAAGATCCAAGTTTTTACCCCTAAAGCACCCCTAAAATTTCTCTTTGATATAAAGGGCTTTGATCAAGTTCATAAGAAACAGCAGTAGACCTTAGAACATACACCGGAGGTATGTGGAGATTTAAATTTACGCTACACGTGAAAACCTCATCAGTCATCTGGATCTTGGATCAGATCCAGATCCAAGGTAGACAGAATATCTCCTGTGAGATGACACAGAGGTAGGCAGGAAACGCAACTTTTTTCAAAGTTCTTAGACATACTTTTTGCCTTTTCTCTAAGGATAATCATGCTCATCACAAGGGCAAAGGCAGGATGGAGAATGGTTTCCATTTCACTAAGAGGAGGCTCAGAGGAGATCTTACCACTCTCTACAACCATGTGAAAGGAGGTTATAGTGAGGCAGGAGTTGATTTCTTCTCCAGAGTAACTATCAATAGGACAAGAGACAATGGCCTGAGGTTGCACCAGGGGAGGTTCATGTTAGATATTAGGAAAAATTTCTACATGTAGAGAGTCACCACTGGAACAGCACTGGAACAGGCTGCTCAGGGAAGTGGTGGAGCCACCATCCCTGGCGGTGTTTGAGAAATGTGTAGATGAGGCACTTAGGGACATGGTTTAACATATATGGTTTTGTGTGGCTTAGGGTTGGCCTCAATGATCTCAAAGGTCTTTTCCCACCATAATGGCTCTATGAAGCTCTGCTCTAGTGATGAACGTAGGACCTTTACTGTGACAGCACACTAACAAGGAACCTTTAACTTTGGGAAGGACAGGAATAGCAGAGTCCATCAGCACAGCCTTTGCCTCAGACAAAACATGTCACACCTGTGCTCTGCATTGCCCAAGTTGATGGAGGCAGAGGCAAGGAAAACATGATAATTTTTGATGAGAAATACTGCATATGGACAATCAATGGCATTGTGTAAACCACAAATGAGCAATAAAGATAAGCACTGCTGGGGCAAGAGAGGTCAGGAGCGTTAATTTGTAATGATTCTGAGGTTCTGGCATAAAAACAATTTGACCCCTGCACTGTGTGCTTTACAACAAAAGTTGGTCCATCAGAATGTAACAGTTCTTGTACAAGATTAACAGGCTAAGGAAGTGAGCTAGTTAAATATAATGGTGGCTGTCTTCCTGTTTGGCACAGAACTTTAAAGCTGATTCACATCCATGTTGCCATTTTGTTTGAAGAAAGCAAAAGAGCTGGCCTTCTCTGAACATGTTCCAGATGCAATGTGGGTGGATATGACTACTATATTACAATTAATTGTGATTAATTTAAATACTGAACAGATTAATTAGTATTGCATCTTAGTCATGTTCAAGGTACTCAAAGGAGATCAAAGCCTTACTGCTTTAATAATGTATCACAGGAAGTAATAATATTCCCTTTTCACAAATGGGAATTAGAGATATAGTGCTTAAAACATTTTTGATGTTCATAAAGAAAGACTATACTAGGAAAAATTTATCCCAAACCCTAAAACCATATAACCTTCAGCATAAGATTAACCCTGCCTTCAGTTATGACTGAGCACTGCCAAAATTCTTGTTTTATGAGATTTCTTTGACCTTTTTTTTAACTATACTAGTGGTTATGGATTTAACAAAAACACATCTCATCTTCACAGAATTGAGAATTTTGTGTGAAACTCCAAATAAAATCCAGCCAATTCTTGTGCCAATTTTCATTCTGCAGTAGCAGCAGCTTTGGTTTTGAAATTACATAATCATTTGAAGAGAGCAGATATGTTCTGTGAGAAGGTGCTTTTTTATAGTCATGTACTTATCAGGGGCCTCAATTAAACCTAAAGGATTAGCAAGAACTTTTTTTAAATTACTATTAAGTTATTTGCCTTCATAGTACACACAATCTTTTGTGATTTTTGTTTCTGGTCTTGAATCACAGTTCAAAAATCATGTTCCTTAAATATAACACCAATGATATGCAATTAAATTGCAATTAAGATGCAGTTTAACTATATATCAGAAAGCTGCATTAAAGTCACTAGGCAACTTTTGGCTTCTTGGGGATTTGAACACTTACCAAGTTCTTGATGCGATTTGAACTGAACTCCCATGGCAAAATGTAAAGTTGGTCACAGTGGGTCTGGTATCAGGCCAAAAATAATTTGGAGGGTTTTCTTCAGCTAAACATTTCTCTGCAAATAAATAGCAATATATCACAGTTAACTTTTAATGTCTTGATCTGCCCATCCTCAGTTCCTCAGCCCTGTAACACACTGTTCTCTTCAAATTAAATGCTTGGATATTATCTGTAGGGCTGTATGGTAAAGGAGAGGTGCACAAATTGGGGCAAAATACACTGCTGCTGCTCAGGGAAAAGGGCTGAATGTCCACATTGTATCCGGTGGCAGGACTAACCTCCTCCCTCCCGGAAGGGCAATCTCAGATTGAGAGGCTCAAGTGGAAAAGCATGGGGGACTTCTGAGCTTAAACGAGACTGGTAAAGAGCAGCAGTTGAAGGCACCCCAAACAAATGGGGTTGAGGAGTAGGTGAGGTACCATGCAGGTCCAAAATGTCATATTACAGTTCTGGTGGTGTATGATGCTTCTTTATCCTCAGATCTGCCACTAGAGACCTGCCCCAACATCTTTGAACCATAGAGCACAACACTGACGGAAGCAATCTGCACAATTATATTTGTTGAAAAGAGATTTCTTGAGGATGGTTCTGTGAGGTCAATGGAACAATAAGGCTTAAATAACAATTTAAAATCTGGATTAGCCACACTGTTTGGAAACCCATTCTTTTACATACAAGACGCTTATTTTAGGACAAACAAACAAAATCTATAGCACAACAAAGCTGAAAATAACTTACCCACTGGATCAACATCCACAGTCTCAAGCCTAAATCCATCTGCTATGGTCCCATTATTGCTTATGAGCTTCTGGCGGATGTCTTGCTCTTCTAAATCGATGTTGTTAGTAGAATTATAAACCAGTAGAGCCAAAACCTCAAAACTGCAAGGAAATTTATCCAAGTGTTTGAGTCAGAATAGCAGAGCCCAAATATGTGGAAATAAAAACATTTGACAGACCCTGCTTTTCCCAGGGTGGAACAGTGTCACCAAGACAGTGTTGTTCCTTACCTGTAAGTTATTATTCTTGTACATCTAGGACAGCAACAGGAAAGTACTGTTGGGAAATTTCATCCTTTAATTATCATTACAGAGCTAGCTCATCAAAAGAGCTATGACATATTTTCAAAAGATTTAGTTTTATATTAAAGAACAAAAAAAGGTGCCTCTGCAGTGTCTAATGCCAAAATCTGGTTTCTAATGGTTTAGAAACTTAAAAAGCAGATTCATCTCACTTCACAAAACTTGTTGGGATGGGAGAAGTTCACCTTCAGAGGGTCTATCTCTCCACTTATTACAGAGAAAATCTGTAAGATTCTCTAACATAAGATACCTAACATTTAGATGTTTAAAGTTTGATGAAGTGTAAACTGCTCTGACACACTTCTGAAAATTTTAATCCTAATTAGGAAAATCTGGCTGCTTGAATGACTAATACGAATTTGAGTTGTAATAGCTGTTTTGTGCTATAGTTTGTTGCTACTTTCTTGGGCATAAGAGTAGCACAAAGTGCCTAAGTTTCTTTCCTGTGAGAGGAATAAAACAGTTCTCATCCTCTCCTAAAGCACAGGTTTTCTGCAAGGGAAGCAATGAACAGAAAAGAAGTTTTGGCAGGACACAGGAAAGAAGCTCAGAAAGAAAAGCTCAAAAAATTTTCCCCTGGGACACAGAAAATACATGTTGGAGAAGAGAATTTGTCGGTACCCAAGAGCATTGCTTGGCTCTTGTGAGGTGACGCCACTAAAGCATGGAACATTGGATCTCCATGGAAGCCAAATGTGGAAAAAAGAAAAAAGCAAGACTACTCTCGGCTGCCTTCGTCTTAGCATTGCCCTTGGATACCAGGCAGTCTAAAGACAGTCCTTCCTGGTGCATAAGCAGTCCTGGCAGCCTGCACAGGGGTGGCACTGCCAGCATACGTAGGGTGAGGGAACACTCTGAACAAAGCTGCTTTCACCAGGACTTTCCAATGGGAAGGAGTAGGAGTGAGCTGGAGTGTCTTGTTGCCTATCTGAAGAAGAAGAGCAGAAGAAAAGTCTGTAGAGGCACTGTATTAGAGGGGGCTCACAGGGTTTTGAAGTACCTCTTCTTAGATAGACCAGGACTTTATTTCCAGAAATCTTCCAGATAGCCATCCCCATGATGACAGATCAGAACTAGGCTTTTTGGAGGTGCTTAGTTTGGCAAAGACTAAATCTACTGTTTATTGTACAGATGTTGCTGTCAGATTTCAGCTTATTGTACAGATGTCGCTGCCAGATTTCACCCTCTTGATGCTGGACATCATTTTGAAAGTATCTCCAACCAATATTTCTGAAGTATTTTCATAAATGAAATGTCATTAAAACAGAAAATAACATTAGAAAATAACTTCTCAGTCTATAAAAAGCACACACAAATCTAAGAATGTAAATATTCCACTTATCTGTTGTAGATGTGATTATAGAGAAATGTATGGAGTTACTTCTGTGTTTTAGTTTTTTTTGAACATCAATACCTTTTCCTTCTTCCTTCCAGTATCTCCTGTTTTATTTTTAACATATTGCTGAAGAAGATAAAAATGTAGCTACAAGTTACCTGCTGGCTTGGCTTGTTTCTTTTTCCAATGGATCTATTTCAGCAGAGAAATTCCGAATACTGCTGACAAAATCAAGCCTGCGCTGCTCTCCGATACACTAACTTTCTCCTAAGATTCCTTTGGTCTCCATGGAATGTTTAATAACTTCAGTAGGGTGGATGTACATTAAGAGACTTTTGGTGTATACCTCAGATATATTACGAGGCAAAAGTTTGTTATGGCACTTATTTTTAGCAGAAGCATGAAAATTGCCTATGAGATTGCCAATTCCTTCAGTCCTCCAATACTTCAACCCAAGAGTCTCCTGGCATTTAACCATCTTTCCTAAAAGATTCTGGCTTCATTCATCTATTCCCTTTACTTTAGAAAAGGAAAACTTAATATACTGCTGCCACTCCCTAACTCAGCACTTTGGCCGCAAAATAAGGAGTCATAAGGGAATGGTTGCTGAATACTACTATGCTGCTTATTGAAGTATTCCCAACTAATAAAAATGATATTTAGTGCCTATAACTGTGCACAGGGAAAACAGCAACAGAGAGGAGGGAATAATGGCAAATGAGGTAAAACTGGTTGCAGTTATCTTGAACCATTATAGAGAAAAGCTTTCTGAGAAACTCTTGGAGTACATATCATGCATGTTGTGCAATAAGAACTTCTTGCATATTATGAGTATAAGCTTATCAAAATGCCTCATGCTAGCTTCCTGCAGTAAACAATAAATACTTCTTAACTTGACAGTTGACGCAATATGAAGTTGAGTGTTTCCTTCCATCTTTGTCACACTCATCTCCCAGAAAGAAAACATCTCAATGATGAAGCATGAAATTTTCAGTCTGTGAAACGGGAGGCCTACACTCACATAAATGGCACTATTGACCTGTTGTGCTGGTGTTATAGGATTCACTACACCCAACCTTAAGCAGATGATTTTTTTCGGGAATAATAAATTAAAGCTAATAGCAGATGATAATATCTACAGTTATTACTGTTACTGCCATGTATATGAGAAAACAGACTTGGTCTGAAAATGAAGGCATATATTTATTCTTCTCTTTGACAGAAATAGGCAAAGCTGACGCAAATAAGAAAGAAGAAGAAGATCACTGCTTGTCTCACTTTGTCCTATCCAGCTGAGCTAAGAGGGTTCAGAGAGAGCAGTTTAGCAAAGCTGCATCCTAATCAGAGGCACAAAAGAAGGTGGGGGCGTCTCGGCTGCCTGACTCTATCACAAAGCCGGCATTCTGCTCGGCAGGGTGACTCAGGAGCTATTCTAGGACAGTGTGCCTACACACGGGCTGTGCTCTAACAGCCACACTGCGCGAGGACCCCGACACAAGGACTAAGCGAGCTATACAAAGCGCGCAGGACAAACTCAAAGATACGTCGTTGAAAACTGCTAGAACATATTTCTCCTCTCATTTTAATTGATCTAGACAAGTTAAACCCACAGTCATCAAGAAATCTTATTAATTTGTTTCTTTGCTGATATTAATTAAAAGTATGAGGAGAAAAAAGAATAATGAGCCTCTATGTGCTCAATGCATCTAAGTTTCAGCTGAAAGACACATACTTTAAAAACTTTATTTTACGTGCCAGTACTAAATTATTTATAAATCTTGCTCTTAAGTTGGCTTTAAAGGTAAGTAGTGGTTGGGGTATATACTTCAAGGTTGCAGCACAGGTAGGCACACATACTCAATTACTTGTAAACACTGCTGAATTCTGCACTTTTAACAGGACTACCAAAAAAAAGCTGCCCATAATGTAAGATACTCAGTGAATATGTATTCCAAACAATAGACAAAATACTAGGAAATAGGCAGAATGAAAGAAAAAGAAATGCAAAAGGTCTGCTGATAACATCAAAGAATTACTTAAGTCTGAATTGGAATCCTCAAAATGACTTACCCAGGAATAATATACTTATTTTTTGTCACCCTATCTCAAAGATTACAGCAGAAATATTGGGAAGTTAGAAGCATTCCACAAAAAAATGCAGAGTTGTAGGGAAATTTTTTTTTAGGTGACTTAGATCATGATAACATTAAAATGTTCAGAATAGAGAGTAGAAAAACAAAACAGATATATTCAAAGAAATGCAAAGTATGAAGAGATTCCTCTCTCAGAACATGATACAATAAAAGAGATACATATAATGGGAGACTCCAGGACTTAGACTAAAAGTTGCAGCAATTTTCTGCACAATCCAGAATAAACACAGCCTAAGCCCTCCTCTCAAGTTAATGTTCACTGTATCATAACACTGCTGCAATGTAGAATGATTTCTCTGTTCCTGTGTTTGTTTCTCTGGGCCTTGATCTTCCTTGCAGAACTGGAATACAGCTAGCTGATGCTTTTCATTAGAAAACCTTTATTAAAATGCAACAATTTGGTATGAATATATTGGTATTCTTTATGAGGAACTAGAAAAAGAAGGTAGTAGCAAGTGAAAAGGAAAAGCACTACAGTATGTAGTGTTCCAACGGTTGTTCGTAGGTGAAATGGTTTTTGTTTACAATAGAACTACGTTACAAAACTATAAAGAAAGTTCCCTTTTTCCCTGAAAAAAGTAATTCATTACTTTGGTAAAAATGGCAATGTCAGACCTGTATCAAATCCAATTAAAGTAAGTGAAAAGATTCAAAGGAAGTTAGTGGAGGCTAGATCAAGACAAGATGCTTTCAGCAGAAAAGTCTTTCCTGAGGAATTCTTGAACTCTGAATACTATGATGTAGTAGATGATGTAGATGTAGTATGGTGTAGATTTCTTTACAGGTCATGGATAGAAGGTGCCAGCAGGTCACTATGTATTTCTCTTAGGTTTTTCATTTACCTTATTTACCATTTACCATATTACACATAATGCATACAGGATGGCATTTCAAAGTATTTCTCAGCACTGGTCAGAGCTGTCCTTTACTGTGTTCAATAATAATTATGTGAGTCACAGGGAGTAGAGGGGGACCAGTTTCAAACCTCACCAGTAGAAACCATGAAACACATCACAGGTGTTCGCTTATAATAATTATTGTATAATGATGAAATAATATTATATGATATTTTACTCAGTTTAGTGTCTAAGGATACTCAAGACTATAAAAGCAAAATTATGTTACTCTGATATTGCTAACTCATGTCTAAAACCATTACACAATCTAATCAGCTGAAGCTTTATTCAAGTGCATTTAACTTTCCATTAAGCAACACGCACCCCAAAAAATACAGCATGTAAGAGCCTGAATTAATGGCAAAATGCCCACAGACTTCAAAAAAGCAGGACCTAACATCGGCATCTCTGCTTTCCTGTTTTCCTTTTCTCTTATTTTCTTTTTTCTTTTCCTAAGAGAAAATATTTCTGTTTAAAGTAAGTGGTCTTAAGAGATTGCTAAGATTCTGTTTTTTAATTTGTATGAGCTAACAAAAGCAACATTAATGTTTTTCCTATACTAGAGGCAATTAAACACAGGACATAGGCCAAAACAGTGACAATCAGGTAATCGAAGTTGCAGCAAGCATAATCACATGTGGCTGCTAAGTGGAAAAGGTTATAAATGAAACTGGGGCTGGAGTTCTCAAAAATGTTTGCAAAGCAAAAAAAAAAAAAAAAAGGTGAGAGGGAGAGGGGGAGGAGGGGAAAGCAGGGGCACCGACTTGCTTAGTAAAAGGCAATTCCCTTTCAGAAGCAGCACGACATTACACATCTGACAACACCAAGGAGGTCCATCTAAGAAAAGTAGCTGGAGCAGTCACAGAAAGCTGTGATAATCCTATAGTATCATAAAAGGTAGGAAATTAATGAAAGAAACACAGATATTTGTAACTTATCCACAAAAACTGGCTTTAGCTCCAAAGCTTTGTGCAAAATAATAGGTGAAAAAACAAACAACTATGTTCACAGCCCATTCAGAGTTCCTTCCTATTTTATTTTGAACAGCTGCCCTCTGACTAGAAGATAGAAACAGTATGGCTGAAAGACAAAATTAAACACAAATACAAACTAAAAAATAGCTCTGACTATTAATAAATAGTTAATCAATTAACAGTTAATCTACAGTGTTATCTTGTTACACAGCTGTCATTCAGGCATCATCACAGTGTTCAAGGCTGATAATAATATATGCTTTTGGACTTGGCACTGTGTGTACAATTAAAGTGTAATAAGTGCTCTATACTTTGGACCGCTGCACCTCACAGAACTCAGCAATGAAATAATTAACAATTCACTTCTGTAATTTTTCTTTGTTTTGCTCTTCTCCAGAAAGCAATGCAGTTTTAAATATTTTTTGGAAAGTACCTATTTTAACAAGCTAAAAAAAATCATCTTCCTACCTCCCACTCCCAGATCCAATTTCTTCTCTGAATCATTCTCTTTCTATGGGTTCTTCTTCTAGCTTTTGCAAGAAAACTGGGTGGAATGCCCAGTAACAGAAACTTTTTGATAAGATAACAGTATAGCCAAGAAGAGTTGAAGCAAAGCAAAATGGATTGAAAAAGAAGGAAAAGACTTTTTTTAAAAAAAAATGCCATATGAAATATTAATCCAAAAGGTAAAGAAAATGCAGATCTGAATGATAAGAATTTTAATTAATATAAGGAGATAAGAAACATGTCAAACAGCACTTTAAAGAATTATGATAGTGTCTTAGAAATAGAACTCTGATCCAGTGCAAAATTCAGAGAAGGCGAGAGATAAGATTTAATGAGTAAGATTAATTATGATCACTTATGTAGAAGATAAGGTTAAGGTTGTGATGTGTGTGGGCTGAAGTTTTTCCTGTGGGGTAAAATTCAGTTTTGGTGAACAAGAAGGAAAGTACAATAAAAAAGGTACTTCAAAACTAAGGGAAATAGTGAAATGTCTAAAACCATGAGAGAAGCTTTATTCTAATGGAGATCTTTGGGAAAACATTCATATAAATAATCTACAGAAATGCATTAGAACTCATGTCAACACTGGTATTTCAGTTTCTCTTTAGACCTTCCTCGAAAAGCTATATAAAATAAAGCTATATAAAAGAACATGCAATTACATTGACTTTAAAAAGTGCAGAGTAAATAGGAATGGGATTACGTCCACATACCAGCGATCCATTACTAGAAGTAATTCAGTGCTAGATTCACTGTATAACAACTATGCCTTATCATAGAAAACATAGTAAACTTCATGGACTAAAAGGAAATGAAATGAAAAGAGAGAGGACAATGTCAGAACTGCGTACGTGCTTACTCCTGAGCGAATGTATTTCTGAGTGAGGAACTGACTCCCCAGGCAAATCTTTCAACTCTCCCAAGGCTCACTGCCATAAAACTGAGGTCATAGCATTTAAGCAATATGTAATTAGCCTGCAAACACTGCTGGAGAGAGACTATCCACATCATGAAACTTAAGCCTGTGCTCGAATGCTTTGCTGCCACAGAGCTTAACAGTGCCAGAGAACTGACAGACTTTGTATATTTTAATGAGCTAGAATAATTTCTCTCCGTTAATCTCCCTTTTTCTTATAGATCATGAAGAAGAACAAAGTCAGTAGTCAGGATGACAGGAAGGTGAAATCAGCTGTGTAGTTTAAGGGAGAATAGCTGCTGGCAAGCTGGGTAGTTAGTCTGGGAAATATGCAGCAATAAAGATGGGAAAGGTTTTACATTCCCTAGCAGGCTTGTGTTGCTACCAAGACCTGAGACATAGTCTGCCCTTAAAAAGGTTCTTCTGGCATAACCATGTCATTTGGAAGTGTGAAAAAAAAAAAAAGCATACCCACATCAGTACACTGGCAAAATCCCTACTGTAAACGTAGCACAAGCAGCAAAATAGTCCATTCAGGGGCTGCATTTAAGCTATAATAGTTACATGTTTTTGCAAAGAAAAAGCTGTCTTTCTACTGTGGGGATACAGGAAACAGCTTGGACCTTTTACAAATCTTTGCATACATAGGTTAACTCCCTAGAATCTAAACTGGAATCACTTTCAAAGGTAAACTGGAAATACTGGGCACACTGCACTTAAAATCTCAACTATTTTCACAAGATTTTTCAACAGTTAGCAGCTAGGTTCTTGTCTACAATACTTTTGCCTACACTGCAAAGAAATGCATCCTATACCCAGTAGTTCTCCCTCCTCTTCTCCTTAGTTTGGTTCTAAGATTCACTCCCTCCCTACTCACCCCTCTGAAATCGGGCTGCTTCTTTCAAAGCATTCCCCTGAGACCCAGCTTTCAGGGATGTGACACATCTAACTTTCTTTAGTTGCCTTTGAGGCTGTCCCAACTCTAATGCCTCTGAGCCCAGCAGAAGTCAGGAAATGAGGGCATATGGTAAATAGTTTAACTCACACTAGCTTGGCTTTCAATCCCAGCATGGTTCTTCTTTTTATTTTTTTAATCTAATAAAATGTCAGTTAACTCAAAAGTCTCTGTTCAAGAGAATAGTACCAGGGCCTGTGCTAAAGAAAGATACCACATCACAGACACACGACATGTCCATTAATTTAGCAGCAGATGATCTGCTAAAGTTTAAAGACATTCAATAGGTTTAAACTAAAATGAACATAAAAACCAGTGGGAGGCTTCTGATCCTTCTGATCCCATCCAGAGCTCTACATTTTCCAGCAGTCATAGACTTAAGACTGTCAAGACATGCCTCATAATATGCAATAAAGTCATATCCACTCATAATAGCAGGCATTACTTCTATCAGTAAATTTGTTTAAAGTCATTACCTTTTACTATCAATACTTCGTTTATCTCTTACTCCGTCTTTTATGGGGCCAGGTTGGATGCTATAAAGGTAAGAAGTAAATAATAAGTTGGGTGGGGTAATTTAAAAAAGGAACATAGCTTAAGCATCTTCCTTCTTCATTTACCTGATATTGACCACATACACAGTGTAATTCCAATCCTGGAAAGTATGGTTTAGCTGAAAAACAGGAAGACATTGATCATAAGGATGATAAAATGTTAACAGGGGATCTCTGACATCTAAGAGAGAGTTAGAATTTGATTTTGCTTCCTCTTGAGAAATTCCCCTTCATTTTTTCAAAACAAAGAGAACTCTCTCCCATATGAAAGCAGTTATTATTTTATTAGATGTACAACAACTGGTGAAGACTGCTTTTTTCACAGAGGGAAGGAAATCTTTATAAGGTAATACCAGAGTGAAAGGGTGAGTGAACAGAATCTGAATTCCTTCGTCTCTCCCTCTGCCCAGAGTCTTAAATTCTTAGAAAAGCTTGGATTAGAAAAGATTTAGTGACAAAAGTACAAGATCATTTGTCATCCAAAAGTCTATGATTCTATGATGGTCTTTATTTTAGAGATGTATTTTATTCATCTCTGAGTAGGCACTAAGTGCTTAATTTTCCTCTTTGGAGACCATGGGATTATTAACACTGATTATAGGGTTACAAGGGCAAGCTGTTAATATCTGCAAAAATGATGTACATGTTTCTAAGATGACTCTTGCCATCTGCAAAATTCAGGTAAAATGGGAAGTCAGAAATTAATTAGTCATTTGGCTGAGTAGACTAGACAAAGTCAGCCAGTATGTCCACCTACACGTTACAATAAGGGATTCTCTCCAATGGGGGAAACTAGCAAGGGAGAGTGCTAGCACTAGAAGCATGCAGAACAGATGTATTCTTAAAAGCGGCCTGAGATTTGAGATGGTGCCAGTTCTGCTGAGACACTATAGCTTTTGATATGCCAGTAAATTCTGTACACTATTCCCTTGTCTCATTTATGATGTAAAATTTGATGCAAACTTGCTGATGCCAGCATTCCAGGTACTGCATATCTCTTTATGTCTTTGCCTTATAAATGAGATCATCGATAATAAAATATCTGTATGTTGCTGCAATTATCACCTCAGGATACTGTCTTATCAAAAGCAAATGAAGGTAAAATGAAAAACTACAGGAAACTTCTTATCAATTAAAACGTCAGTGAAATAATAATCTTAATTTCCTCACAATCTAGCATTCCTAGCATGAATAGTGGATGGTCAAAGTGACTAGAATTTAAATATCCTGGGTAAAATTCTAAAAAAGTTCATAAACTATTTGCTGTTCTGCCTGCTTTTCTGCTTTCATAAACGTAATGTGATGACTCCATATTTTTACGATAAATTCCTATTTATGTTAGCTTTAAAGTAGAAAACTGCTTTAAAATAACAAATGATGATGATTTGGTGAAGGCTAAAGGGTCAGGGGCTAAAGAGTTTGGTATTTTATGATCTTCACCTCCTCGTGTTGCAAATCTTTTTTTGCAGTCCATCCACTCTTGCATACTCAGTCAGTGCCACATGATAGCTTTCTAGACCCTTTCACTCAATTATCTAAGTATTTTGCCTTGGTACTGCTTGCTAACAGGACAACTTTAGCAAGTGTGGATGCCTGCACTTCGGGTTTGTAGATCACTGTAGACACTTTCCCTTCCTTGACTTTTGCAAGATGAAAGCCTCCAAGTTTATTAAAGTAAGAACAAACAATAAATGCAATAACTTTATTACAATTTCATATAAGTAGTTGGTAATAAGGAATACTTATAGAATGTGCGAGTGCAAATATATGAACTGTATTAGACAGGTAAATGTTTTCAAGACATAGTATTCAATAATTCTCCATCTAGGAGAGGAAGGTCTCAGAAGAAGCCTTATGTCTGCTAAAATGTTTTGAAAAAGTGTAACTAGCTTATGGCAAAGGACTCATAAAATAAAAATTATTAGGGTATTGGAATTGGAAAGGTGTACTGCCTCACACAAATGAACACTGATTGCTTATCATCTCTGCTATTGTAATATAAATTCAAAACCACAGTAATACTTGAAGAGAAAATTCCACTTTGTATAATGACCAAGGAACTTAAGACATTTGTCTCTTTCAACGGGTGATTTTGATTTCTACACACTTTCCACTTCCTCAGTTAATATCAGTATTTTTTAAGGAGCTGGCTGGTAGAGTGGAGGCATTTCAAAATTTTATCTGCAGTAACAAACTAGGTTTGAATTAGGTACTATGAAAACAATAATACAAAGAAACATTGGGCTTCTTAGAAAGTCAACTAAGAGTTCATTTGGAATTTTCTCTCTCTCTGTTTTTTTTTAACTTTCAGACTGATAACATGAATGGGGCAAATTTCTATATGCATTCACATAGAAGTCTTTACTTACCCATCTTGCAACTGCATCATGTACTTTTGAAGCTGAGTTGGGGTTTAAACTATACACAATTATAGATATCCTGTAGAACAGTCCACCTGTCCATTAAAAACAACATAAAAATGTTAGAAAATTTGAGCAAACTTACCAATTTGATAACGTGAGGATTTAGTTTCATGATGAATACAAACACTGGACTGAACCCCAGAGACAGGGACACCTCCAACTCTTATTATTATATGAGTTTGGAGTGCACAAGCACTAAAGGCTTAGCCCATTCTCCAGATTAGACAAGAATTCCCTCCCTCTCCATTTTTTTTCACAGACACTTGAAATTCAACATAGAAACTCACAAATATCATGTATAAATACTATTTTGCATATGTCCTTTATACAATGTGTAAAAGCAAGGTCTTGAAAATAGGTATTTAAAAAAGAATTATAATTACTGAACTCCGCAACAGAGAGAAATTGTGCTCTCAGTCATATTATTATTATTATTATTATCCAGAAAAGACCACTGCAGATTCCTTGAAAATTTCTCAAAACTAAAAAGTTTGTGACAGCAAATATGGCTGATCAGTTTGAAGTCACAAGATACTGAGGACAGACCCAGGAGGGAGTGGGGCTCTCCAATTATTGTTTTGGCAGAACAATCTTTTTTTTTCAGTTCTGGTGATGTCCAGTCAGTATAAAAAACAGTATGTTAGTTTTACAAAACTGGCAGCTGAACAAACCATCTTTCAATCTCAGAATGTGTAACACTTGGCTTAGATGAATTTTATAGTCAATAAAATTGTTTTGAAATGGCACCAGGTAAATACAACCTCTCTTGAAGCTACACAGCATTTTTGTCACTTACGAGATTTCACATGAAATAAGCAAAATGAAGTTACATCATAGCTGGATAGCTGGGTTTCATAGTAAAAATGTCTCTTTTCATAAGTTTTCATAAGGATTTTTTTTTTTTAAAAAATCAGTTGCTACAAAATTCTACCTTCTTTTGTGGGATAACATGTCCCTGGACATAAGGGAGGTTTAAAAGCTTCTGTATCAATTTAGTTCAAAGTATGTCCAAAAGCATTGTTTGGGCGGCACCTGTTAGAAAATGAGGCTGCGGATTTTGATCACAGATACTTGTGTTTATACGATCTTTTGTAAATACTGTAGAGGCACTTCTTGGGACAGAGCACCAAGAACCATAGTACCGTGTTCTTGGGACATGAAGAAAATTATACGAAAAGAACTTTCTGTCCCCTGATTTAATTGTGCATATTTGTTATTATCCTACTTATGAGCTGGTTTGATCATGGTTCTTTCTCTTAAGAAAATTTATCATATTCTTATTGAGATTAGTATGAAAATGCATTTGGATGAAATAGAGAAGATCATTTTCTTGGAAGAAGATGGTTTATCAGTTACCTTTTTTGTTACATATAATTGCTTGATTTTTAGTTAATTGCCTTTTTTTCATCCCTTAAATCAGTAAACACAAATTTGGTCTGAAAAAGTCATCTCATTTGTTATTATTGCTTTGATACTTTTTTTTTCACTTTTTATTTGAAAGTATGAACTTTAAAAAGAGAAAACTGGGCTTTGGTCAAGCTGAAAACATTTGCCGTAAGACCTGGATCTCATATATATGCATATTTCTCTGTATATATATATATTAGATTTGATTTTATGGGTTTAATGTGCATCTTATGTACTATGTAGATACACATAAACAGAAAGTGTGCATAATGTATATTCTCATGCATTCATATGTAATCATATATATAATTATACAGTCTCATTTATATAATTATGTATAGGGACAAAATTACCTTCATATAGGAATATGCAAAGTATTTTTTAAAACCAAACTTAGTATCTACAAACTAGAATCAATAGCTTCAAGATCTCCACCAGATGGTGGCCTGAAACATGTATTAAGAAGGCCAACAAGGAACAAGAACAAAGAACTAATCTACAATTTTAAACACTCTCAGGAGACTGCAGTGGCAGATAGTAAAAACTTAAAAAGATTTTTCGCTCTCCAAATTAAACAGTGGAAATCCCACCTCAAAATGCTGAATGAAAAAAATATTTATATGGGCAGAAATTTGATGAAAAGTTGCCAAAGATACTTTGTAAAAAGAGGAAAAATGAATTTGGAAAAAATCTCTCCTCACCCACTCTTAACTACAAAGATATAATCAATATCAATGAAATACATGTATTTTTTTTTTTAAATTCTCTTAGTCAAATTTTACAAAGGTCTTTTTATAAGGTTCCCATTGGGCCTTTGCATTTTAAAGTTAAATCTTCAAAAATAAATTAATACTGTAAGTGAAAAATGCCCCTAAATTTTAAAATAATAAAATGATATAAAATACACAGTGACCCAATATATCATCCTCACAGTCTCATGAGAGCTGTCTCAGTTAGAAAAGAACACAAAAATTAGAAATCTCATGTTAATGACATTTGGTATCACTAAGATGTTACAAGTTCCCTTCTACTGTAAATAAATTACTATTCTAAAATCTTTTTATATGCTAAATGGAACTACATCTAAGAAATGTAGCTACTTCTATGTTCAGTCTACTGGATGAATATCTAACAGAGGAGATATCTAACTTGGTGGTTTGACATACTGTAGTTGACCTCATGTTGACACAGGCAGCCCAAGTCAGTGAAGGAGTAACATAAGCAAGATAAAAGAATCGTGGGAGAGCTATTAAGTTGATTCAGTGGTGGATAAGGGGTGGTATTTTGGCTTGTCTCAGATGATAAGTTGGCCAGGGAGTGAACATGTGCTGAAATTGATGACTGATCAGACTGACTGTGCATCACAGGAGAAACTGATAATTCGGACTGCATGAAAGAGTGATGGATTGCTGCATCAGTTGTCAGCAGGGTGGCGTTTGAGATGGTCTCTTTGTTCAGAATCATAACTCCACTATATGAAGATGACAAAAATATTACATCATCCATTTTTGCAGTTTTTGATGATTCCAAAATAGAAGAGAGAGATGCAAAATTTCCATAATCAGTTTCTTCGAAGGACAGAGACATTTTCTGTATTTGTAAATCCAAGGAATGAGTACTAACAATATTCACATAAGACCCTTCTTCATTATGCTTGCTAAAGTATCCATCCACCTCCCAATTTGAATCCCCTTTTGAAAGACCTGATTTGTTGGCTGATGTTAGAACAGCAGAATTGCTTATTTCATCATCACCAAGGGTCACTTCTTGTCCTACTACCTGTGTAGAGTATCTCAGAATGTCATCAAGATTTTCAATGGCATCCTGGACTAAAACAGTTGGATGACTTCTTAGTGTTCCTGTTGTTAGTAAATTTAAATCTGCTACATTCCAGAGAGGGATCAGACTCAGAGAAATTGAATCAAGATGATTCTGAAGATTATGTGGGAGTGGAGGGGTTGAGTAGCTGTTAGGAGGTACATTCACTCTGAGTTTTGAGTCTGAATGAAGAGTGTGTTTCATTTCCAAAGACAATGTCATTGTGAGGAAGTCAGAACTCACTGGGCTGTTGTAGTTTATAAAAGCATCTGCAGCTATTTTAGGTTTACTTTTTGCATTATCAGTAGTATTTGTTATAGCGTTATTCTCTGGAACACTTTGCGACTCCAGTGATTCATGTGTTCTTATACTGTTTTTCAAAATCTTAACTGATGTATTGATCAAGCAAACAGTTTGGCTATCTCTTGAACATGGAGGTTCTGTTCCTGGATGTGTTGAAAGGACTGAGTCAGGCTCCTGCCTATTGTTTAAGAAGTTTATGTGGGTTAGGTCACTTAATATATCAGCTCCCATTTCCATGTGTAAACTACTGAAGGTCATTAATTTTTCTGCGGAATTTGCAAGTGCCATTTCAAAGTGGCTTATCTGCACCTGTACTGAATGTTGACTTGAAGGTCCTTCCAGGGAAGGGAAAGGAAATTCTAAATAAAACTCACCATGGGAAGATATGGTTTGGCTAGCAGAAATATTCACTGTGGACTGCAACTGTGATATTGCCTTGTCACTACTTTCTGAAATCTTCAATGAAAGGCCTGAAATGAATAAACTAAAGATTTGTCTTTGTGAAGTTGGTGTATGGCTAGAGAAGTTCATTTCTTCAGCTCTGTGACCTAATATACTAATGCTGGGAGCCGACTCAGAGATATTGTCAAATTTAGTAGGTGAACTAATGGATGGCAGCTGCTCTGTTGGAGAATAAAGCAGTTTATTAAATGAGAGCCACCAATTTTCTGATTGCACCCCAGAAATCACTTCAGACACTTCTTTCAAATGATATGAATCAGTCCAGAAACTTGATGTTAAAGAAGGGGAAACATCTACATAATTTGTTGGAAAATTCAAGTAATTTTGTTCCCAGGAGTTTTCAACTCTGTTCATGTTCTCTGGTTCTAATGTAGAAAAAGCTGACTCTTCATTTTGGCTATCAGAATGTAATGCATCAAAATTGTTGCCCAGATGTCCATTTCCCACTGTCTCACTTGATTTCCCCTGAACATATCCTAAAGGTTTAAAATAATGGGGCCAATGATTACTATTAGATACAATCATGTTGTCACTTTTCAAGTATATGTCACTCAATAACTGTTGATAAATAGGCAGTGTAGTTATAACATGCTCATATTTTGAGCTTGTCCAGCTTGTTCCTACCAGAAGTGCTGAAAGTTTTGGTAGTTTTCTACTGTATCCTAGGATTAAATTGTCATCTGTTAGCTGGATGTCAGGCATAATTTTTGTATATGATTTTTTTATATTTTGAAAAAAAACTGTTGAGTTTGCATATGCAGTCTTCACAGAGTTTAAATTTGTAATGCCTTCTGAGTGATGCTCCATAGCTTTTGTAAACAGAAAATCCCTGTTTGCTGCTAAGAAAGAAAAAGATTTTCTATTAACCCTGCCTTCTTCTACTTCCATGTAAGCTCCCTGAGACGCAGATTCTAGAAAATCTAGTGTACTTTTCTGAAACGATGATTTATCCTCTGTAGGTGACAATAACCTAGGAATAGAATGATGGCTTTCTTCTGGAATGTCAGAGGTTGTATGATGGTGAAATATAGTCTCGCTCCACCAATTCACAGGTTCAAAGATGTTAGTTATATGCATGAAACTGGATGTTCCACTGCTGGAGGACAACTGTCCCAGAGTTTCTTTTCTGTATTTGTCAGTGGTGCTTCTGCTAACGGAAAAATGGAAAGCTGACTCAGACCCAGAATAATCATCTAATCTATCCGCTAAAGTCCATGCTAGGTCTGCAACCACACTTCTGTTTTGAAGGGGAGGAACTTCCACATTCTCAGAATGATCTGTAATAACTTCTTTTGCATCATAAATGTCCTGAAATGAATTTCTAGAGTCATTTGTAGGATTTGGTAACTGATTCTTCACAGTATTATCTGGATCCATTTTTTCTGCAGAATCTTCCCAGGTATCCTTGCCAGTCTCCTCAGAAGCAGCTGACGTGGACTCAGACAGAAGAAACACACTGTACATGTTTTTTCTCTCTGGGTTTTGGTTCTCATTTGCTGAGTTTTTATTGTAATGAAGAGGCCTTTTTTTCACTGGCCAAATAATAGGAGTTGAGATAATTCCTATGGTTTTGATCCCCTCTATCTTAGACTCATGCTGCCCTTGTGGTCGTGAGTGGGAGGATTCTGATGAATTTCTCTTCTTCCTGGAGATAACTCTAGCAGGAAGTCTGAATTCCTGCAGGTCTGTGTGGTGTAAGCCATAGAGTTAATGGATTAAAGAAAATATATTCAACCTAACTCTGTTCTTGGATGCTTACTCTTTGTCCAACAATCAACCTACTGTCTGTGGAAGATCATGCCAGCTGGCTCAGTGGAAGTTTCATTTACTTATACTGTAAATGAATTTGGCCTACTTTGCTTAGTCTTTCTGCTTTCTGTTGAGAGTTTCAAAGCCAAAGAAAGGATTTGGATGTCCAGATTTTATTCACACTAAGATTAATATGGCATTCAGTTCCTTCTCTAGCTATGAAAACAAGACCTAGGTCTACTGAATTGTTCATGGTGAATACATAATAAGCACCTCTAGAAACACCTCCTCAGTTTGGGAGGAAATAATCAAGATTTTTTTTCTTAGTTGTATAGCTCAATAAATCCAAATAGAATGAATTCAGATGAATTCTTTCACATTCTCTACTGCACTGATGGATTGCCAATATACAAGAAATGATTTGCGAAGAGAAAAAGTATTCCAAGAATTTAAAAATCTACAGTATCAATTGATGTGTTAAAAAAAAATCCAGCGCCAATTGGATTTTCTGGAGCTGACTGCTAATAAGATCTTTCCTAAAAAGGTTCTTGAGCCTCAAGTGAAAATGTCACAAATCTAATTGTTTCCATATTACTATTAATCCTTAAACAACTATCTTTAAACAGTGATATTTAGTAGTTCTTCACAAAATGATGCTCAGTCTCTGAGAGACAGTGATATCATAGAATTTGAGAAAATCTCAATAGAAATCCTTTTTTTTTTGTTGCCAATAATAGCTTATAGCTAATATATAATAGCTAATAATAACTTATTTTTCCTCTAATCTTTGTAGATGAAAAGTAAATGATATCTGATACTGTCAACATTTTCCCCAGTAAAGTCTGATCCAGCTCTTCTGAAGTCAGTGGAAAGATTCCTGTTGACTCAGTGGAAGTGCTTTTGCTCCATAAGAATGATTCCACTTGGCTTCTGGAAGTTGCCAGCAGAGAACAGACAATCTCAGAGTACTACTGCCCTGGCTGTATACACGACAGCTACACGATGCCTAATAATCTGTAGTGATAAAACATTTCAAAACCCATGATGCTCCTCAATCTCCTTTTAAAAAATACTTATCCTTTCCTTTGTTCTTTGTATGGGCAAAAGGAATTGGTGACACAAAGTGAATGCCTTTCAGATAAGAACTAGGCAAACATGATACAAATAACCACTGAGTTAATTCTGTTCTCATTTATACCACTCTCACATGGGCAAGTCCAGTGAAGATACTCCTGATTTTTTTTTTCAGTGTAAATGAGATCAGAACTGAGGCATGACTCTTGACATTATGATACTATGAAAAATACACCTTAAATACAATGCATTTTCTCTAGACACAGTACAAGGAAAAATGTAACACAGGATTTCTTACCATTGTTTGGCTTATCGGTTCTATTAGTATCAGGCATGTTAGTGGTGACAATGGGTGGTGTAGGAGTAGTAGCATTTACAGTAGCTGGTAACAAAGATGAGAAAGAGGTGAACTTGAATGAAATATGATTGTTAATGAGGTAAGACAAAATGGGAACAACGCATGACAATGTAAAATGAAACCATCTACATATAATGCCATACATGTTAAAAAAAGACACACACTTTTTCTTTTTTTTCTGTACAATGTGATGAGTGGATATGAACTAAGGTCTCAATCCTGCAACTTTACTGTCACTGACTTCACTGGGAGTATTGCCATTAAGGGTTGCAAAATCAATTTCTGTACTGCTTTCATAAATTCTAAATCCTCTTATGTGAGTGTCAGATCCAAACAGCTGTGCAAAGGCCAGAAAATAGATCTCATAAATTCTAAGATGCATGCACTTAGAATATTTGCTTCTGAAAAGAATAGTTGACCCTACTTAGGAACTGAAGAACAAAAGATAATATGAAACTAAAACATCCATGTAAGGATCTAATTAACTCCACATAATGATTAGAATTACAATCAGACTTGGAAACTGGAATAGATATATTTTGAAAGTTTCATGTAGGATTTTAGATGTTCTATTCCCATTGACGCTAACAGGACTCACCCCACATAACACGGGAAATTTTTGCCAGGACTGGCTACATTGCTTTTTGAATTCAGTGTGAGAAACAAAATTGCAAATTCCCCTCACAGAGGAATGGGAGGGTACATACTCCAGAGGAAGAAAACAATTCACAGATTATGCTACTAAATTTTAAAATAATAAATTGGAAAGTAATTTAATTAAGTCACAAGGAATGCAAATCTCCTAGCTGACAGATTTTTCTTTTTTTTTTTTTTTTTCCTGAAAACTCTTTTTATGGTCTTGAGATTGGTGCAGCATAAATTTACAATGTTAAAAATCCTTTGCAGATTTTGGCCAAGAACCAAACCAGAAAGAGTAAGAAATTGTATTTTAAGGAAGAAATTGTATTTTGTCTTTTTGTAAGGTCGTTTTGCTTTCTTTTTTGTTTTTGGGGCGGGGGGAAGCAGCATAGTTTTATTTATCTTTGTTAATTACTTTCTATTTGTTTTATATAGCAAAATGCAGAATGACTTATTTTTGAATATTTAACATTAAACTTCAATAGCCTCTGTGTTTTTAGACATTAACATAATTATAACAAAAGAGGTCTATATTAGCCAACTTGGCAAAAGGAACAGGATTGGGAAAGACTATGGGAATTAAGCCAATGGAGACCTACATTCTGTAATCCATTTCAAAAACACTTTAGTCCTTTATCCTTAAAAATTTTGCCTTGCAAAGCCATTTGTTTTTTTCTGCCCTATTTTAAATTTTTATAATAGAAAACTGTCCAAGGGAGTGTTCAATAACAATTATAATCAAATGATAACACTTATACGGAGCAGGCAATGTTGATAAAATCAAGGGGACCCCACTAGTGTACTGAATTCTCTCTCTTGCAACCCATGAAAATCAGACAAAGAATCCTGTAAATCAAAAGTTGTGAGCTAAGTTAAAATTTCTTTTTTGGAAGTGAGTAAGTATTTGCAATGAAAGTAGTATGAAAATGTGAAAGAAGTTAAACAAATATTGACAGGAAAGACATCTAGAAACAACATCCGATAATGTTCTTCAGAATCGTTGTCAGTCTGCTTGTGGAAAAGCCTGAACGTTTTAGTTGAGGTTAATATTGTGACGAACATTCTTTTGGTCAGATGTTTAAATAATGTCTTTCTTAGTAGAATGGTTCAAAGAAGGAAAACATTGAGCGAAATGACAGTATAAAACTCCATGCAGGTTCCTACAGTACTTTAAGGCACTGATAGCTTAGCCTAATTCTGTTTGTAGCACTCTAGCCTGAGTCTGAAAGTTTTAAAGTCAGCTCTCACCTTAGGAACTGGGTTCATTTTCAGATTTCAGTAAGAGAAAATATCAAGGGGAAGAGAGGGAAGAGGTGGAGGCTGCAGCAAACAGAGGTTCTCACCAGGAAAAAGGAACATGACCCTCTATAATAGAAAAAAGCTCTTTTTTCCATGTAAGTTCAGGACTGTATGCTTTGAGAAACAAGTTTTAAGCCTACTTACTGATTTTATCTTCCAGTCAACACTGTTAAGGGAGGTATCTTTCAACAAAAGGAAACATTTACGAATATTCAGATCCTAAACAATAACATACTCGTGATAAAGAAAACAGAAGGCTTTCATCATGCTGTAGCTGACAAATAATCTGGCATCCAGACCTCTTTTACTGGTGCTATTGCACAATGCAGAAACACAAACAAAATAGAGAATACAAACTCACTTTTCAGATTAAAGTAAGGCTACAGTGCTGACAGAAATATACAGACAGATATCTTTTTATGATTTTCATTATTACAGCAATGATGATGCCGATGATGATGATGACTGATCTGCCACTTTCAAAGGAACAAACACGCAGAACAACAGTGACATTTTGCCAACAACTTCGCAGAGAAGGTAGGTATGTTGGGAACAGTAGTATTACCCCAGTGAAAAGGATGATGCTTTTAGGAAAATGGACCCATTTTTCTGCAAGTGTATCCATTTTTGCAGTTAATGTAATGAAAGATATTTTTTTTCCTTCCATACTATACCATTGCAATAGAAGAAATCTTTCAGAGTTCTCCCAAGAATACAGAAAAGTATGTCTAGATGTAGCTTCATTATCTAGAAAAGTCTAGAAAAGACTAACACTGACTGATAGTCATTGTCATATCTACATATGGTGTTTCAGTGACAGTATTTGGATTGTATTATGTTTGTTGAGTCTGATATCTGAAAGCTGCTGTTTAACATCAGATTATGATAACTAGCCTTATACTATCCCTGTGTGCATCAATACAATATGCTTCAAGATTCTGAGCCAATTTACCTCAGGAACATCTGGGAGAAATATACTGACAGCTATTTGAGATCATTTACTGGCTTCAAAATAAGAGTGCACTTTGCTTTATATTTTTTAAGCTAAATCTGATTTACTTGCAAAGGTTGATTTATAAAGTGTTCTAAAACTTCTCTACATTTCTTATTTTCATCTCTCCAGTCTCTGTCTTCTATCATTCATCTTAAAAAGGCAGCTTGACATTATTTTGGTACAGCTGCTGCTGTGATTGAAGGTTAGCATAGCACATCACCTCATGAGTAAGTTCTGTGCTCTGTACAAATGGCAGATGTTGTTCATGCGGGACATTTTTGCAGAATTTAAGTGTCTAAGCAGAGCTGAAGATATTAACTAGCCTTGATTCACATGGCATGGATTCACCTATTACTTGCATCATCTAGGATGATATTCCAAGACCTAATGAGGTGTCCCATGTGGTGTTCTTATATTAAATGTTAATATTAATATTAGTATGAAATATTTAACATTAAGTATTAAATTAGCATCACTAAGTGCTGCAACTAGTGTTTTATTAACTAATAGTCGCTAGATTTTGCATTTTGATCATAACTTTTTACATGCTAATCTCAAAGAACTAAGCAATCAGTTGGAAAAAATCTGGATAATAATTAGTTCCTTTATTTACATCTGTTCCTTTTCTATTTGCAGATCTACCTACTTCCTATTCCTGATTAAACTCTTAAAACGTGCAGAAGGAAAAGAGGTGAGAAAGCAATAAAACCAGCAGATTAATTTAGCTTTGATATATTGGAAACTCTTTGGAAAATATACTATCAGGGGAATGATCACATTCTTTCCACATATTGCATTAACAGGACACCCACACATCTGATGAGGCTAAGGAATTGTTCTTGCTACTTTTTATTACAGGTCCTTTAGAAAAAAAAAGAAGTGAATGGCATCAAAGCAAAACTAAAGAGAATAAATATTTAACAAAGCTGAAAATGAAAATGGTTTTGACTTCTTACCTTGGCAAAGGTTTCCCAGGTTTGCACAACTTGTTGGTTCAATTGTAGAAGAGGGAATTAGGTATGAGCCTTAAAAATAAGAAAGTCACATAATTAGAGCAGTTTACCTCCTAAACATAACACCATCATATCTTAAAATGCATTAGATCTTGCAGTGACATGATCCAAACTGATAGTGCCATTTGGCTTATAAAAATTCCTCATAAGTATTTTCATTTTCTGATTCTGCCAAGCAATAAACAGACTGAAAATCTCAGTGACTTGCAAGTTACATTCATTTACATGGTCTTCACTATTTTTTTTTGACTCTTCACAGCTTTACCTAAACAAAAAACATCTATATGGTGTCATATGTGTATTCTCCCTGAAATGGCTATAAATGGAGGGATAAATAGGGCTGTAGAATTTATGAAATCTTTGTGAAATTATTCACAGCTACAGCTTCTTGTGGAAGTAATCAGACTCTGCTGTTGTAGGCTGCCCAATGCACAGTTCTGAGAAACTTGCTTTGTGAAAGATGCTAAGTAGATAAACAGTGATTAAATTTGTTCCTGTGGCCAAGGCGTGGGCATGATTAATATTCTGGCATGCATGATTAATTAACAGATAATGTTATAAGTCTGTATCTTTATTGCATTATTCATAACTAGATGCACACACGGGTGATTTAGAAACAAACCAGTAGATATAAGAATGGTTAACACAAAAAGAAGCCATGAAACTGCATTAATTACACTTTGTACATCTCAGTGGTTCAGCTGCACATACAGCTGCTTTTGCACATTATGTCGAAAATAATGGGGCCATACAGCCTGGCATAATCTGAATCTACTGGGACAGTTGCCCTTTTGGCTCTAGTTTCACCACTTCAAAATCATAATGGTTCAATGAGGTTCTCTCATGAAACATCATATCTTTCTATAAAATTAAAGAGCCATCGCCCATCAGCTTGTCAGGATAGCTCTGAGCATACTTCCTGTGATGCAAGAGCAAATGAAGTCTGGGGTCTACACTCAGCAGTCATGTATCTATGGTGTGTCATATATCCATAATATTATGGATATTAGTACATGTATTGCTGACTAAATATAAGGCAGAATTCAAAATATATAATCCTCTACTGATATTAAAGGACAGGAGGATTTTTTAACGGTTTAAGAGTTACAGAAAATTTATATGAGGCACTTCCATGGCACATTTATTTATTTATATAAAAGTAAATTACAGGAAGCTTCTTCTAAGTGAATACACTACCTCAGGGTGATTTTTTTTCCAAAAATGTATTTGCTAATATTAAACAGTTGATATCAAAACCTGTTGTAAATTCATGCTCCTTTTGATTCTTTATGAGTGAAAGATCATCTGAAAGTTCGCTTGAAAAATCTCCAGACCATCATATTTTCTTTAGTAAGCATTAAAAACAATCATGATTTTAACTGGCTGAATTAAAAAAAAAACAATTTTGACATAATGTTCCTATTTACATTTACTTTAAAGTCAAAAGATTGTACCCTTTAAAGAGGAATATTTTCAGGCAATATATTAATAATATACATTCTTAAAGTTTTAATCAGATTGAATTCCAGCCAGACCAGGCTTCCCTTCAATGTGCAGTAAAGAAAACATAATGATCAAATCCTTTTATCAATAGCAGATAGGCATCTCAAATCTGTTCATGTACTTAGTAAAAGCCACTTTATGAAGCCAAGCTTTGTGAACAGCAGATAAGTATCTGCTGTTTTGTGGATACTGTGTGTGATATGTATCACTTTAGATGTCTAATACTCAGATATCCAAATCTGCACCTGTCACACTAGACGTTCTTTATAGCCAGTGAAGAGAAAAAGGCACTCATACGGCATAAACCACCTGACTTAACTGAGACATCTTTTTCAATGTAAGATTAACAGACCTTTGGAAAAGCCTTTTTCACTCCACTAATCATAAAGATCATTGCAGGTAACTAGCTCTGCATTAAACCTCTGTCCCTCAGCTGCCTAAGGACAGGCAGATCCCACCCCCAGTTAAATTGGATGGTGAAACAAAGGACTTTGCCAGCCATTGGGAAGCAAGGACGTGAATGAAGTGCACATGGGAAGCAAGGACGTGAATGAAGTGCACATGAAGGAAATGCTGTGATTACAGCCACGGCCAGATATATTTGCAAGTTAGCCTTAAACTGAGAGGTCATATCCTGCTGCACGTGTAACCACAGCAGGTCGATTAAACACCAGCCAGTTTGTCTGCACTGAGCTCTGTACTGATGAGGTTACGCTGCAATTGCTGCCCAAGCTGTTCCTTTTAAAGTTTCTTTGGGCATGCCTACCCAGGCCGTGAACACTGCAGTGTACATACACCTTTAAATACAAGTAGTACTAAGGTACAGCAGTAAAAACAAAATTCCGTCAAGTCTTCCAGAAACACCCCACTATGGCTGCACAGCTGTAAAAACAAGAGTCTAAGGAATAAACGAGGAGAAGGTAAAATCATGAAAAGATTATCTGGAACAATTTGCCAGTATTTTAATGCTCAGCAAGTCTACTTAAAAGGACTTGTCTGAAAAGTCAGGAAAATAATAGTCCTTGAAAAATGCAAGCTTTGTTCAAACACAAGTATGTTGAGTTCACTACTAAATGCTTCTTTTTTTCTTTTAAGTTACATACAGCCCCTAAGAAAAGCATTATAGGAATAGAGTGAATAGCTCTTTTCTAAATAAATCCTTTGCAGCTAAATGAAACCCAATCAGTGAACTGACCACTGTCAGTGGTTTATTCTTGGTTGATACTCTGACTCATCAACTTTTATGTTAAAGGTTGGTTACAATGAAGGCTTTTATTTAGGTTGATGAAGGGAAGAAAAACCTAACAATTTAGTCTGTTGGATCGGTAAAAGTTTCTGAAATGGTATTGCACCCAGTATTTTCTGGTTAGGAAAAGCCTTTTGGCCTCACAAAACAAACAAACAAACAAACAAACTGTGTTGTAGTTCAACCAATAAGCATATTATTTCTATGAATATAGCTACAATATGACTTTTGCTCCACAGAATTATATAATATTTAATACGAAAGAAGGGTAAGATATTTCCTTCAAAATCAGATGAGAAGACTACATTTACAGATGTTTTGCCTGACTGTTTAGTAATACTGTAGTGGCAGTCTTGATGGTTTACAGTGTAAAAGCAGTAAGATTTTCTGGGAAATTAAGTACTTTCTGCTGGGTCATCTCATATGGATGGAAAAGCAACTTGTGTATTCAGAATGCCCTTATCAGTCATGATTAATATTTACATTAGCCTTTTTTTGGTCCTAGTAGGTGGGTTAAGGCATACAGTTGCTCATGCTTAATACACATATTGCTTAAATCTTTTATGAGAGGCATGCTGAGAGCTGACCCAGTCAGTCCAACTGTGAATGGAGATCTTACTCTTTGCTTTAAAACTAACCTAAAAACTAAAACAAATATTCTTAGTCACCTTATTCCCTCATAAGCCATTGGATATAGCAATTAGCAGGCCTTAATCATGTTAGCTTCTCATTTAAGCTAAGGGTTCCCAGAACTCTGACTGATGATCTGTGAGGAGAGGTTTGCATTAAAATTATGATTTAGGAAAATAATAAGGTGCTAGGGGAGCAAGAAGGCAAAATGGGAGAGGACAGCATTGGATACTCACAGATACCATATGGTTCAGAGAGAGGAAGAGGATTTGTAACTGCTTACTGTTTTTGTTATGTTTTGCTTTAACATATGTATGTTTGAGAGGGGCTCAAACTCTGGGAATGTGGAGTTCTGACATCATATGTGCCTGGAATAGGCTACTGCTAGCCAAGTTTTCTACTATTCATTTTAAAATTATCCAAATATCTCTAAAATTTTATCTAAACAAAACTATATTTTTTTTAAATAAAGAACGTCCAGACAAAAATTCTTCCATTTTGATTAGAAAAGAAAATGATAATTTTATAGAAAAAAGAAATCCTTGAGAAAAATTTCAACCACATGTAACATATACATATATAAAAATAATTCTGGGGCACTTTTAAGAATCAACAAGTGTCTGTACAATGGAATGAGAATAGGTTGGACTACATATTAGAATTTATCTTTTGGAGTTATCTACAGGAAGAAAGACCTTCATGACTAATAATTTCAAGAAGGGCTGAAAATGTGTCAATAGGAAGATGAAAAAGATTTTGACCTAACACTCTAGATCTAAAACTCCTATCTGCCTCCTCTAATTGAATTTTTCCTCATACTTTTCTGTCATGTACACATTATTGTTTTGCAACTGCTTTTACTAGCTCTTTGTGTACCATGCTCAGAGGTGGCTCCAAAGGGTCAAAGGACAGGCACAAAAACATTCACTCAGTGATTAGTTCAAGTAAAATTTTCTCTTGAGACCACTGTAGAGTAACTTGAGGTTAGCAGGAACTTTCCTGTGACCCTCATTTCATATGGGCAGAACTGTTTAGCAAGAACTTTTATCTTAAATTACTTCAGCCAGCAACTCAATAAACTCGAGGGATTTGTTTTTCCTTCAGGGAATTTCCTTCAACATTACCCCCTTTCAAAGCCTCTGTGCATGGTGAGCGTTGACCTAACGTCTAAGAAAGGTACCTTTTATTAGCTGATATATCATATTTTCAGCACAATGCAGAAGTGTGGGGTGAAAATAAGCAGAAAAGATTTGGCAAGACATACTCACCACAACTCAAATTGTTTTCAGCTTTCAGTGCTGAAGTTGGAATGCTCCAGAATTCAGTTTCCCAGTCGACAATGTTTCCTTTCACATCACAGCTGAGGTTGGCCAGTGTTTGCGCATTCATCGTGAAATTCCAAAGGCGGAAGTTGTAAATGTCCCCATTTAGTGAGCTTATTTCATTGCTGTTAGAACCTAGCACCAGTCTCCCATTTCCAGGAACAACTTTGCCAAAGATACCTGGACAGTATATTGTATGATAGACTCTTTTGGCATAGACACCTATACTGCCAGAGTAGCTATCCCCCACAAGGCAGAGCTGTTCAAACGTCCCTGTGAAAAACTCTGCATTTCGGGGCAGCGCATTCTCAAGTATGCATTCAATGCCTGACATGGACAGAAAATGGCCTTTTGTGGTCTTCCCAAAGCTGAAGGATTCTGCTGACAAGGCATTACTGTAGGAGAAAACCTTCCAGTCGTCGTTGTCATCGCTGCTGCCTTTGGTCGCTTCAAAGCAGAGTGTGAACTGGCTAAGCTCCGGGATTGAGACCGTATCGGCCACAGACACAATGTCAACATCGGGAACCTGCGGAATGATGACTTTCTGATTCCTGAGAGACACGGCAACTATGATCAGAACAGATAAAAATCTTTTTTAAAAAAAATAATCAGAGAGATAAAGGTAAACTGTCAAAAGTTTAATGACATGGACTAAGTATCTTTAATCTAACATTCATTAGGTAGTTTTTATCACTGTAGTAAACTGGTAGCACAAAGCAAAAGGAACTTACTTGGGGAATGCATCCAACTTTTTTATGAATAGCATGGAGAATGCTGTGCTATACATAACTAACAATTCTTGAATGTGCATTTAGAGCAATGTTAGGAAATATTAGCAAATTAGGAAACAAATTCCAAAGCTCACGTTATTCAATACAACATTTATAAAATTCACTCATCAGTTAAAGGTGCATTAGGCACTGTAGTAAACCAACTATTTGAAAAATATAATTTGATTTGCTTTTATGATCTATTATTTTACTTACTTGCCTGCATGACTGCATTACACTAACGAAGTTCATGCCTTACATCGTTTAAATATCACAGTAGAAGAAAGTCTCAATTACATTCCTTGGCAAACTGAAGTCTTTTGTTCCTGAATTCAGCTAATGGGATTCTGCAAAGCATTAGGCATCTTTTCATTTTATCCCCAGAAGCCTTCTGTTAAATACTGCAATCACGTGTTCTCAAATACTTATATCCAAGCTGTTCACAATTTGCAAGTTTTGGATTTTTACACTAGTATCTAGAAATGAGTGGTCTTTTTTTGCAAATATACATTTCTGTAGAAGTATTTGTGCATTGGCAGAATTATTCCATATCTAATTATTTGCTATTCTAATTTTTACTGGCAAAAGTGACAGTTACCAAATGTAGAAAACAGTCTCACATGACTTTCTCTGTAGTTCTTTCTCCATATTGATAGTATCAAGTATAGTGACACAAAATCTTGCCTAAAATGATAAAGGAAAAGCATAGATACATGTACTATGACGGTTCCACATATTCTGTGGTATCACGTTTTCCTTCTGCTAATTGTCTGTAAAGACTCTAAGCTCAATACTACCACATTTGAATAGAAACAAGAAAATAATTGATCCAGTGCATTGTATAATAGAATAATATAAAGTATTGCAAACCCAGTAGTTGGAGAATGTGAGGGAAGACAGGGAAATACTGGGCTTTCATAGTTACTGGATTTACTTCACAGAGTTTTTCCTTTCTCAGGGCAGAAGTATGTTGTAATAATTTTATAAATAGAAGATATGTTAAACTTTCCACTGAAAATAAAGGCATTTTTCATGGGTTAATTATACTGTAAGGTTTTTTATGTAACATGGAAGATGACCCAAAATGTGCCAGAAGTATAAAGATTCAAGAGCTGAAAAAGAAGAAAGCTTGTTCAAACAAGCACCATGCAACCTGCCTTAGGGTGGTCAGGAAAGTTATGGAACACTTGGTCATATTTAAACAGTCCAAGAAGAGAAGCATACAATGAGATTATTGCTCTAATCCTTAACAAGTCCACTCATCCAACAGATTTAAACCTGGAACCTTCCCCAGGCATCAGAAGAACAAAACTAACAAGTGTTTTGCATATGTGCAGAAAGCCGAATCCTGCCATTGATATTAAAAGCAGATTTCTGTCCTAATTATTGTTATGCAGTAGTCATTCTAATGAATATCAGATGTTAGCATTTCAGAAACTGGTTGCTCCCTATGTGAGACTAGACATACATCCATGGTCTACTCATCCAGGTGATTAGACAATATAGTCAGGATTAAGTTAAACTGTTTCGATTGGGAAGATAACTGGACTATAATAAACAAGGATTCTTTTGGACACACAGCTATTTCCTCATGAAAAATATACAGAAGTATTGGCAGCCTGGACACAGTAGGAGCAATCAGCAACAGGCAGTTTATTGTTCTGAAATCTGCTTCTGCTTTTGTGGGAGTATGTGATGACATGAAGACTGCCTCTGCTTCTTCTCAGAGCCCCTACCTTACTTGCCTCGCTTTCAGCTCGCTGTCTCGCATCACACGCACCTCTTGACACATAAACAGCACGGACAGGAGCAGCTAGCCGGTATTTTGCTGCCCGTTGTGGGAGAGCCCGTTTTCCCACCCCTCAACAGCTTTTCAGCGTGGTTCAGTGCCCTGAGAGGTGGTTTCTGCTATTTCTAGTTTCTCTGCTTTCAGATGCTTTTTAGCAGTACTGGGCGAAAGGCACTGACTCTATGAAGTCAGCAAGTATCTATAACCCAGACGCCTATTTGAAAGTTTTTGTTAAGGCTGCACAGGACTGAGTTTTTAATCTGGGATACCCCAGTATTACTCATCCGTGTGCTCATTTTTACATAACACATTGTCTCAAGCACTGCCGCATGAATGGAGGTCTGCTGGCTTTCCTTTTGACCCTTCTGATGACTAACTTCTGTTCGCCAGTGCAGCTATTACTTACACACTTAACTATTACTCAAAAATTATTTAACACGCCAGCTCTTCAGCTGGTGTAAGCTGCTGTATTCCACTGAGACTAGTAAAGCTGCATTTGTTCACTGCAGCCAAAGATATGGCCCATCTATCTGCTCTTGGTGCGTGGCTGCAGAAAACCAGCAAGCAAGCCAGCATTTTTGTGGGCAGTTAACTTGTTCTGGGTAACAGGAAGCACAGAGTGAAACTTCACATGAAACCACTGCTGCATAAAACCCATCAGTCACACAACAGCTGTTCCATTCCCAGTCAGTCCCCTCCTCGGACTCATTTACTCATTTATATTTGCCTTGCCCACTTATATTTTGCCGTGTGTACATACTGTATATTACGCTGTAACATTAATGCCATTTTAAATGCCATTTCTAGATAGTAAACTGCTGTGAGTCTTCAAACACTCCTTAACATTTCAAATTTCTATTATTTTGTCAGAATAAAAATTGCACTAACTCTTTAATTGTACTATTTACATAAGATCATTGATGAGAAATGAAAGAAAGTATGCATGCTATAGATGCAGCACAGGATTACAGTCCCCCTCTCTCTGGGAGAAATGAAAATTTTTTTTTCTATGCAGGATGTTGGTGACAATAATTTCAGTTTGACAATAGATCTTTGAATCTCCTTGGATTATACTATTTCACCAACTGGAAGTGAATTGGTGTAGATTTCCCTCTGATAATTATGGCAATTCTTTGTAAGTAAGGATAAAAGACAGATAGAGTTGTCAGGATAGAGCTCACATCCACCATATAGACTCTTTTTTTGTGTGTGTGTGTGTTGATGTTGTCCTGACTATCTTTTATGAAAGTCTTTTATGAAAGGAAAGTGGTCCTTTATGTCCTTTATGAAAGTGGTACATTATCATCCTTTCAACAAATAGCATTTCTGTATCCATTCCCAGGTTAAACATCTTAATATTCTTTGTGACAAGCTGAAACACAG
>JAWLRI010000145.1:896776-939322 GCA_034781795.1 Crypturellus tataupa
CACCTCCATGTGAGGAAGAACTTCTTTCCTGTCAGGGTGACAGAGCCCTGGCACAGGCTGCCCAGAGAGGCTCCTTGTGGAGTCTCCTTCTCCGGAGATCTTCCAAACCCGCCTGGATGCCACCCTGTGCCACGTGCTCTGGGTGTCCCTGCTAGAGCAAGGGGGGTGGACTAGGTGATCTCTAGAGGTCCCTTCCAACCTCAACCAGCCTGTCATTCTGTGATTCTCTGCTGAACTCCTGAACCCAGTTCAATTGCACAACTGTGGGCAATAAGCAGAATATGGCCTGCGATTATAACACGTTTAGATTCACACAGCCAACTCTTCTGGCATCCAAGGTCAAAATCAAGATGTTAGTTAATATTTGTAGTAATTAATCAAAAATCAGGAGCCCTAGTCCAGAGGCAGGCCCTTAACATGGAGCTCCTGAATGAATAGGTACATGAAACACTAAAATATAAAACACTGGTTAAGGTCACCGATACCTTCACTCACACTGGATAGTATCTGCCTTATTGAAAAGAACAGTAATAGTGCTGCCCAAGAAGGTAAGGTACTAATTAACTTGGCATGGAGGTAACTTATCTTTGCGTTCACAGAAATATATTATCTATAAATATATATATACACGAATGATTCTCTGACCATATCTGTGGCCATCTTCTATCATCCCTACTGAACGTAATTAAGGGTAATATTGTATCTTTTGATTCCTGTTGAGAGCCATCTTATTGCTTATAATCATAATCAAACATCAACATATTGAAGAGGAACAACTAAATAATTTTGCATAATCTGGTTTGATAGAACTTTTTATGACTCACCTGATTTTATGACTTCTTACTGTTCAGCAATCTTTAAATAGAGAAATCTTTTAGAAAATTTACTTTCCCCTCCAGAAAAGAACTGGGGTTCCCAGGATTATCACTAAATTAATTACATCAGCAATAAATGATTTCAATAGAAAGAAATATTTTAGCTTCCCTGATATGGTATTTCCATTTTTCTTTCAGAACTGCACAAAGACATTACGTGCATAATCATGAGTCATTTTGTCTTATGATACCTGTAGCTTATTATCTATTTTAAATAATAGTGCATGTTTAATAAATATTTAAACAGCTTTTTACATTAGACAGATGTGTTTGTGGATGAAAAGATAATTGTAAACCTGCTTGTTCTGTGTTTGTACAGCATCCAACCAACCAAAAGAATGTAAGCGCAACACAATAATACAAATGATTAATACAGTGCTAGTGTCCAAGTTAGGGTGCATGACTTCAACAAAAAGGAAGCCTTCTGAGAGCATGCAATTGCAAACTATAAGCCTCAGGCAACATACTAGGAAAACAACATACTAGGCCTGCAAACAATCATGGTAATTCCCTCTGTTACATTGTATTTTTTTACTGTCATGTCCAAGCAACTTCTGGTAATGTTTTTAGCAACAAGTTATTAAAGTGATTTGTAGTCTCATTTTCTCCCAGAGAAAGAAAGCATGAGCAGAAGAGTGTCTTGTTTAGTAGTTGTCAGAATTTTTAAAAATCTAAGCATCGATATGTAATTATAAAAGAGGAAAAAATATCGAAGGACAGGAATGAAAAATAGCATCCTTGAAAATATACTTTATCCCTGCGAGAGTTTATTCTAGAGGCTCGAAGAAGTGCTGAGAAAATTCTGCCTTTAGCTTAAGCTTCTCCCCCAAATGGGGAGTTTCACAGGACCAGAGGTCTGGGCCAGCCTTCTTTCTGGCTTGACTAAATTCCCTTTGGTGCTCTCCATGTTTCTACATCCTTCTGCAGGTAGGCTGGCATGATGGTTAGATATCCTGCTTCCAAGACATCCAGTACATATTTGCAGAGAGGCCTAAAGAGGCCTGTTAGACCTAAAATCTTTCTGTGTCTGAAATATTTTTCTAAGGCACTCAAGAATGTCGTGTTTCAGAATAAATAACTTATTTTCATCCACAAAATATTAGTTAAAAGTATACGTAAGAACACTCTATTATTTTATCTTGAAATCTTTCAACTCCTGTCTTCTCTTTTCTTCTCATGGAACATTTCTGGTTCTTTCAGAAAGTATTCTAATCCTTACAGGAAATTTCCTTCCAGGAAACAGGACATTTTAACTGTTAGAGGGATTAAATACTTTAGGTTTACTTACTTCGTATATAGCTGGCATTAAAACCTTTCTTTTGGATACTAAAGTCACTTTTAAAAGACACAATCATTTCATTTCCAGTAGAGTTATACGATAATCCTTTGGCAGTGATGCCACAAAGGTTCATTGGGCTCTCTCCGTTGTCTAATGTTAGTGAATCATAAATACAGCCTGGAGCTTCTTCAATGTCAAAATCAATGAATGTTAGCTGGATGATGTATCCATGAGGTGCTCGGATGATCCATTTGCATGCTTGGCTGTTGGGATAATCACTGGGGAAGCATGGAGAAGTGAAAACTCCAGAGGGGTCAGTTAGTACAACCCTACAGTCGTAGCATCCGTGAGCTGGCAATAAAAACAGAGAAAGGTTGGAGGTCAGGAAGAGAGATAATTTAACAGGAAATTAATTATCCATACAATGACTTAATCTTTTTCTACACAGAAGAACACAAACAGAGATGGGAGGAAAAAAGGACGAAAATGATCAGGTTTTTAGCAGGCATAAATGCTGGAGAAACACTACATTAAAATAATACTTTAGATATGAAATCCTTCATAAAAGAAGCATACGCTGTACTGCTAAATATTCATTTGTGCATATAATATATATATTTGCTGTGCCTACTGACCTGTTGTGAAAGAAGCACAATGGAAAAGAAGATTTTTTTTTGAATTGTTATTAATTCATTTCTTTAACTGAACTTCTAAAAAGATGACTGATCATTTAATCTTTTGGCTGCTGGACTGATGCTGACTCTTACAGTGCCATTGTTTTCGGTGGAATGCCACTGGAATGCAACAGCACAACAGATGAATTGAAGGGCTACAGAAAGTAGCTAGAATTCGCTAGAGTTCTTAAAGGTTAGTCATCAACATTTCCGGCAAATACGCTCCACATCACCCAGCTGGGGAGCGAGCTACTGGTCAGCAGTAGATTATTGCACTCGTCCCATGCTGACTCAGCAGCACTGACATATTTGGGGTAGTAAGACTCTAAGAAATTTGTATCTGATTCCGCATACTCCTTTTCTCACCATGTGAAAATTTCAGGCCCATTTATTTCTCAAGACTGTATTTTTTCCTTGTTTTATATGTAGTCTTCTATCATATACTTAATTCATTTATTGTAACATATTATTATAGTCATCTGCCTGCTGTTAAAATCTATAATATGCCAAAGCAGCTCTGAGCACATTTGATGGAAACTAAAGATTACCAAAAGATAACAAAAAGAAAATAAACTCTGCCTAGCAAATATATGCTGAATTATTTTGCAAATATTTAATTGGGCCCCAATCCTGCATAAACACTGCAACAGTGGGAATAAGGACGGGAAAATGTGAACTTGTATTATTATTTGCCTAGGTTAAAAACACCTAAAAAGGTTTTCAGGTGTCAGGCTTGTGCAGGAAGTAGCCATAACATTGGCATAGATGCAACAAACTCCTCTGGAGTAGCTTCGATGTCCCTACTGCTGAACTCCTGATGTAGCTAACTCATGTTGTACAGTATTCAGCCTTAGTAAATAGACTCTTACTCTGTAGATGACTCTTACTGTGTCGGATGAAGTCTATAACACAATTCCCTGGCAAGGGAAGGGATTCTGAGGGACAATTCTCACCTGTCCAACATCTAAGGAAGATTATTTCACAAAAAGAGTAGCTGTCACCTAAGGCAAGTTAGTTTCCCTAGTGGTATTTATTTATGAAAGTAACTGCTCTGCCAGGGTAACTTGTAAGACTTGGGCTGTGCTCTCTATTTCTCCACATTTCTTCAGATCATACCCTATTTCTACAGTTTATACGGGACCCCTTCTCTGCTGTGCACTGGCATGTCCAAAAAGAATCAGCTTACATCTGAAAGGAGAGTCCTTATGTACAATTTGCAGAGATTTTACTATTTTTATGAGTAAATCATGAAGCCATGTGGTTGCAAGGAAATAAAGAGATTATTCGTTATTTGAGCTTTCAGAGTTAGATAATGGCTGCTTACAATAGAGCAGAATTGTGGAATACTTATTTATACCACCAAATAAGAGAGAGAGAGAAAAAAAAATGTCATAAACTTTTACTGATAGCTTTGGGAATCTTTGGCACTCATGATATTGGAAAACATTATGCAGTGCAAGCAGAAGCACATTCATGCTAATTTCTCTGAAAATCTATATAATCAGAGGATTAGGTTCATGTATCCTGAAACATTGCTGTTCATTTATGAATCAGGAGGGAATATTCACTTATTAGTACAGTGAATATAAATCCCGTAGCTGTACAGAGGATGGGCTTCTTCCTGGGGATTTTGCCCAGACGCATACAGGTTTTCAGGGAAGCAGCCTAGGTTGAGTGGAAGAGGAAGGGGAGAGGCATGCTTGGAGCTGCTGCGGTCTCCTCGCACAGGGCAAGCGAGGCTCCAGGAGGTCCAGAGTTGGCAGCTGGCTCTGTTGTGGGCTGCCTCCCGCCACGTGCTCTCCCATTCCCATTTCCATTCCCATTCCCGCCTTCAGTATTTCTAGTACCAGGACTACAGGTGCAGCAGGCCACATGCACTCTCCTACTCATTCCTGACAGAGAAATTAATGACACTAAGTGTCTGGGCAATGAGGAGCTTGCAGCTGCACCCAGACGGACCTGGAGCCAAGGTCTGGGCCATCTGGATCGGATCCTCGGGTAAACAATGCATAGAGGAACTCAGGTGACCATGTGCCTGAGTCCAGGTAAGCCCTGGACCCCTAAAATATATCTCCAAGTCATTATAAAACATTCTTGAACTTACAGCTACCAGACACAACAAGCTGTTTACTAGTAAGAGTAATGTCTGGTTTAGTGTTCTTAATTGGTAGAATGCTAAATTCAGTCAGGGATTGGAAGAGTCAAAATCGAGTGTCAGAGGAAAACACAGACACCCTTAAGGGAACACTGTGTTTACAAATTCTATTGATTACTGTAAACCAAAACGAGACTTAGGTCTTCCATTTATTGCTCTCTTGAGTATTTATCATGGTTTCTAAGCTGTATAAATAAAAAACACTAGCACATATAACAAAAATACTTTTATCTCTCCTCTCACCGTGAATAGTAAAATATAAATGTTATGTACGCTGTTGTCACTTAACTCATTTCATCTTCTCATACATTTACTATTACACTATCATTTTATCACATCCATAGTGGTTTTACAGAAGTGATGCACAAAAACACTTCCTAAATTTAGATAGGAAAATAAGTGCTATAAACTTTATAAACTTTACATACATGGAAGAAAGAGATTTAGTGAGCAGAGTAGTTTACTTTTTTTGAAATGAGTTGGCTTCATTTTGGCATAGTGGCTATTCTGTCCATGACTGCAATTTGAAGGAGAAATATCCTGTTTTCATGCACATGTCCACAGTAGTAAGTAAAAAGAAAAGAAAACAAACAACAAAACTATATATAAACAGAATGGTTTTGAGTGGAACTTTTTGCACAGCTTCTCATGAGACTGTCATTTTTCTATAAACACCACCTATTTTACTCATTAACGAGAAAAATTGCTGTGGCAACCTCTGCCAAAGATGACAGATATTTTGCAATGCTATTGGCCCAGAGCAGTTCTAAGCTGTGGATACCAAATACTTGTTGGAATACACACCACAAAGTTTTCTGCAAGCAGTATGAGATAGATACTTTATTGATTTTAATGGGAATAAACTGAGGCATGATATTCTTGGTCAAGAATTCCCCCTCCCCCCCCCACAAAACCTGTTCATCAAGAATTGTGTTACTGCTTAGAAGACAGGAAAATCTTTCTGTAAATGTATTTTATCCGGAAAAACATCTTTCCTCCTCCTCTGAATATGCTAAAAATGTAACATAAACACCCTCACAACTCAGCAAACTCAAGCACTCAATGTCAATATTTCTCAAGTTGAAACTTTCATCAGCTATTCATTTGTTTTCTCCACATGATTACCCTGGTATACAATGTTCACTTCATAATCACATATTATTTTTTCTACAGGACTCATGTTTCATTTAATAAATGAATTGTTAAAAATTTAATATGATGCTTGAACATTATACTAAAAAGGAAAATTAATAATTTCCTCATGAGTGTTTTAGAGCTTTCACCAGTGTCACCTGAGTGATTCACAAATGTTAATTGACTTCAGCAGCTGTTTGGGAAATGGCTTTTTCCCTTCTATCATGCCCATTTTGTAAAGAGGAAGCTAGGCACAGAGACAATGGGCAAAAATGGCACAATTTTCCATGGGTTTTGGGTTCCCATTTTTAGTACTTGCACAGAACTTTGTATGTCCAAAGTACACTACCAAAGATTTTAAACTGCAGCTGGGAGAACAGTCTGCCAGTCTGGCCCACTGTAGAAAATTCAAATAATCCAAAGTCAGTGGCCAATGGAAAATTTTGGTCAAAGCAGTTTAACCATCATTAATGGGAACTTACTGGCAAAAGCAGGGATGGAATCTCATTCTCATGGTGGCCAATTTTCCTAACCACAAGAGCATACTATCCCACTCTTCTACTACTTTCTTTTCTACTTCACATACATGCCTTTTACTTTCTGCAAAGGGTGTCCTACACTATTCCTTCCTATACTATTCTGCATTATTTGAGGCCCTGAAACATGGGCCTAGCTGAAATACTACGGGTAAATGTACCATACATACAGATACAAGCACACACAAAACCACAACAGAAAATTTTGTCCTATGGAACAAAATTAATAGCCCACCTATCCCATTACTAGATTTTGTCTTTTTAGAGCACAGAACTCCACTCCTTGAACAGCAAGTTCTTCTGGAGGACTGAGAAAGATACACAATATGAAAGTAATTTTCACACGCTGTGAGCAGCTGAGGACACATTCAGGCACTCCAGAGTCCAGAACTCCAGGCGTATATCCAGAACACCAAAGCTGAATTCCAGATTTGCAGGGAAACTTTCTATATGAACTCTTCCTATAAATCTGCACTTTTCTTTTTCTATTCCTTCTCATATGTCCATCACCTTCCAGGACTTACTCCCCAAGTCTGTGCCTATGTTCACATTTTCCTCTAACTTTTCATCCTTCTTTACTTCTCTCCATGGTCATCATTTCCACATACCTCACCTTTTGCCCCATTTTATTTTCATTTTCAGTATTTGCCTCTCAGAAAAGACTTTTGACTTCTACCTCTCTACCTGCTTTCCCTTTCACTCTTATCCAACCTTGAAAAACAGCTGGACAGAAAATTTTGTTTGGCCAAGGATTTTTTTTTTTAACAGCAAAAACAATCAAGCTTGAGGCAGAGCCTATTTCAGCCCCAAGGGTTTAAATCAAAAGAAAACATTTGAAAGAAAAACTCTAGAAAGAAATATCTGTATCTATTCTTGTAATTTATATATTATCTGGTTTATTTTTATATTTAATTATAGCTTGCATTGAGTTTTTATTTCTTCCACCCATTGACTGTAGCATGCAACTGGTCTTCTGTGCAGCATTTTCCACTGGACAGAAATGTTAATGACTACATAAAGTGTAGGCAGTAGCACAGGATGCCAATAAGAGCCTGTTTTGGTTGACTTAGTGTTCTCAGTACTTTTAAAAAATCTCCCTGGTAAAAGATAGAAAAATGACAAGCTTTCATTTTGAGATGGCGCTTAACTCTGTTTAGCTCTCTTTGTAGAGGAGACAACTTTCATATGAATACAATCTGTAGTAAATTTATGCAATTGTGGAATAGATTGTATAAAAAAAAAAATTAAAGTTTGTTAACTCTGTTCTTATACAAGTGAACAACAAAAACTTCCCTAACAGAATTATGCTATGCTGAATGCTTCAGAAAATCTTAGCTACAGTACTTAACTCCTTAGATATAAAAGACAGCAATACAGATTTAATAATAATTTGCTTTCATGTCTGAGAACCTTTAAGCAATCTGCATGTGTTAAAAAGCACTTAAAAATACTGTTACTTTGGACCAAGTACGAGAAAAGCATACTGACGTCAAGTGACTTAGCCACTTATACACACAGCAACTGTGTGGTAAAGCCTAAAATAGAAGTGAAACCTTACAATCATTCACAGTGACAGTGTGAAAATATCTGTTTTGATGAACATCAGGCAAGAAGAAGTCTTGCCTTGTCAAAAGTAATAAAATGCTCGTCACTCTTTTATTTCAGGGATCTCATAATTAAGAGGGCTTTAGGCAGAATCTACCGAGATACGGCCAAACGTTAGGTCAAATGTATTTATGACTCCAAATAGATGGGTGAGTGAGGTCAGTAATGGACACACCTGCAGCCAAGCAAGAAGAAGGGCCAAACCACCAAGATGTGGGTGGGCTGGAATGGCGACAGAAAAAACAGACCTGTGTTATTTCAGCATGAGACACAAACATTAAATCCAGAGCAGCTATAGTATGGCAAAGGTCTCAGCAGCAGCCAGTGCCATCCCTGCTTGGATTTCTTCTCTTTAAAAAATCATTTCAGAGGTTAAGGGAAGGTGTAGAGGCACATAAATACCTCTATGGAAAGAATTAATATATTTGTTGCAAAGTGCTGCCACATGTTGTTCCATCTAAACTTAAAGGAACGCTCTTTACTCACTGTCAGGTGTAAGGTTTGACCTATACCAGTTTTAATACAAAACATTAAACTTTTAAATTAAACATGGCATCTGAACACTTGAAATGGTGTTGTCCACTCTCTGCACAAGCCACAACGTGTTAAAAGTTCTGTCAGTAGGAACTGTAAATGAGGAGCTGTGGCAACTTCATTTATACTATTTTATTTAATTCCCAAACTGTAAAAGCTGTTTATCTTCTCAACAGACACTTATTTTTCCACATTATACACTTATAAAAATTAATGTAACAAACATATGTTGTCATATGTAATCCTCAAATGAAACATACAGTCCTAATCCTAATTATTTAAGTATTCAAATTATATTTTAATAAATGCTTTAAAAATGACAGAAGCAAAATAAAATGATTCTCTCTGCAATAAATAAATAAATATATAAATAAATGAATAAAAGGGAAATTAGATTATTGTCCTGATGTGTACAAACACTTGTACTTGCTAATAAGATTTGACAGGGCTGAACTCTGCGATTTGGAAATATGATTGTGACCATGTATGAATGTACCTAGCCCTTAATTGTAATAATAATAATATTTCCACACTTCTACCATGTGCATAGCCCTAAAAAGATAAAATATTTGAGCTCATCTTAAAATGACTCACTTGTATAATATGAATTTAGGCGTGGACTTAAGAAATGGATGTTTAAAATCCATTCTTGCACAGTGATGCATTTGCATCCTGCATTTGGTCATGTCTTCACCTCAGAGAGGTGTGAGAACAAACAAAACGGGAGACAGCTGTGTGACTGCGATTGCTATCACATGAAAGCGGGCAGGCATTGCCTAGATCTGAGTGGTGAAGACCACCATGCTGTCCTCTGTAGTTGTGTTCTCTGTAGTTGTGATCATTTTCTTTTCCTCTTATGGAAAAGAGTAATAACTAGACCAGGGCAAAGACCCATTCAGAAAGAGAGACATCTACTCCCAGACACATGCAGTACTTCATGTGACAAAATAATTCACATGAAAGGTTTTCAACATCTGGCCTAGTGTCCACACTGCAATCCATATTCTTCCTTCCTTTTCTTCCCAGCTCACATGGCATATTCCAGATACCCGAGCTGTTGTCTGAATTAATTTGAGGGGTTTTAAATCAAACTGTCACAAAAATATTTCCCTTCAATCTGTGAATTTCCTTCCCAAATTACTTTCTGCCTACAGTCCAGGAAAGGCAATGTTTGATTGCAATCCAGTGATGTTTTTTCTAAAATTGTAACAATGTCAAAGTCTCTTATTCCCTGCCCTTCCCACTGAAAAACACAATCATTATTCCTCTGGGGAAGGTTCAAACTTGTCCCGTCATCCTTTGCTACTGGGATCCGATATGGAATGTCCAGCTCTGCAAAGGCATCAGAAGACTTGCATGCTTTGAGGCTAAATTTCTGTGTGGAGATAGGTATTTTAGCTCACTTTTGTTGTTGTTGTTTTCTTTTTAATTTTTCCAACTATTGAGTTAAACTCCCAATTACTACAATATCTGGCAGTGCAGTATGAATCATCAAAAAGGAGTCCCAAAACATTTTAAACAATTCTCTAGATCCTTCTAAAATATTTGTATTAACATGTGGCATAGAAAAAAATCCCCAATAGAATAAAAGCATGGTGCCAGTTTGAGTATGAATCTGTCTGCATAGACTCATTTTTAACATATTCAGCCTAATTCAAGAGATAAAAATCTCATAAACTTTTTATGAGTAAAACTTTACATTATCATACTTAAAACTGAACCACATATAACCAAATACATTTTGCAAATGTGCATATAACGAAGGTGCAATTGGCAAGGATCTCACATCTCTCTGTACTATTCTTAGTTTGCAAGTGTGACTTTTTTTTTTGTAGATTTGTAAGAAAAAAGACTATTTTAAGGACTATTAAAACCTCAGTTCAGACTCTCATTCTGCATCACTCCCATTGCATCATCTGCATAGCACTCCTTGTACCCAGTAAGAATTTAAAGCCTCCATATTCCTGACTGGAAATAGTACATAACCCTGGCAGGGTCTTTTATAATTTGATGAAAGGCAAGATTGTGCTCTCACAGATTATTCAACAACTGGGTTCTGGCCACTGAATACAGGAGACAAAGAGAGTACTATGTCCTGGCCAGTCATATCAGCTTGCCTTACATCTTCTTTTGCTGCTACAGTACATTTTACAGAATGTTCTCTAAATGGTAGAACCAGTTGGTGCACCTAAGAACAATCAAATTCTCCTAGTTTGTATAGTCACATATGAAAATGCAACTGTTGTCTGTGAAGTCACTCTTTATTATTGCTTTGTCCTGATGCTCTAACCTTACTATTTATAAGATTACTGAAAAATCAAATTTTTATGTAAAATTTGAACAAGATTTTTTTTTAGAGCACTTAAAATTATATGTGGCAGATCAAAAATAGTTAATATATTTTCTTATATGGTACAATCTTAGACTGTGGAATGCACTGACATGAAAGCGATTAAGACAGGGAACCTAAAATTCAAAAAGTTAACGGGCATTTCTCTGGGTATCCAGAGTATCTCAGAATACCTGCAGATTTATAGTAATTAAAAAGAAGATACATAGCTGGGAGGGATTGTAAACCTCATGCTTTAGGTTTGAAATTAATCTCAAGCAACTTCTCATTAGCTTAATAGCTAAATTTCGATGGGTAAAACAAACAGTCCTGAAGCAGAGTCCCCAACTCTGGAACTATCTGTTGGTAGCATTAAATTGCTAGGATAACCCGCAGCGTGACTTTGGCCAGCCCAGCTAGCATTTGTCCAAATAGTTCCTGGACATGATTCAGCAGCTAGCACAGGCCAGGGGCCATTCCCAACACATAACTTGAATACGGCTACCCTGCTTTTTACAGGAGGAATGTGGGACACGGAGTTAACTCAGCAGTGAGCACCAGGGAATGGTCTCGAGCATGTCTCATTTACTACACTAAGAGGTGATCAATGTATGTTAGAGAAACTAACCACGGGAAACAGGTGCTAGTGCATCCTGTTTCAAACATGATGATAAATTATCTGCCAGACCTTGCTTGAAGTGAGTAGCAGTAATAATGTACTAAAAATCAGGAAGAGCAAAGTTTCATTTTAAATCTGAGGTTAAGCTTAGAAAAGCAGAAGTAAGAATAGTAAATAACTGATTCAGGAAGTATTTAACATGAACGGAGGTAAACTGGCAGCAGACTTTTATTAAACCATGATGGAACAAGTTGATCAACATAGCCATGCCTTTAGATAGCTTTTATTATTTATTTTTCCACAACTAAATACATCACAGTGTGATTCTCAACCATGTTTGTATGGGACAGAAATGTTCTTATTTGGATGCATTGTTTAGGGTGCTCAGTTCATTCAAAAGCTGTTGAGACTTCAGACTGGACATTTTAGAGAACTGATCGCTAAAGGCAAACTAGTTCTCATAACTTCCTAACTTCCTCACTACTTCTCATATGGAATTACCCAAGTACTGATATTATCCTCCTTTGTTATATGACTAGTCTCCAAAATATTGTTATAGCGCTTGAACAACTGGAGTTAATGTTCTCCACGTACTCAGAATATTTGCACAATATGGAGACCGTTTCCAGATATTCCATACTGCCTCTATCTTCTGCTTTACTCTGGAATTTAGAAGGTGTTTATTTCTGTTGGGTTATCACTTCCACTCTTGATCCCTCTAGCACATGATATGCTATCTCTTGAAAGCAATTGACTTTATCACAGCAGTGAGTCTAGTAGATACTGATTGATCTGGGAAATTGAGAGAACCAGCTACAATAGAAGAAAATATATTCAGAGCCAGGGTGGGGGCCCAGCACTGCCTGTTTCCCCTTAGTTGTTTGGTTGTGTGCCAATGAAAATGGAAGTGGAAACAAACACACCGACTGGGTAAATCTGCTCTGACCCATTTGAGCAGAGTTCACATTGTAGACAAAGTTATGGACTTCCCCCAGAGGGAGGGGGTAATGTGAAAATCCTGTGTTACACCCATTGTAACTTAAGAATATTTTCATTGGCATTCCTGTGATAGTCTTATAAAAATAACAGAATGCACTTGCTAGTTTTGGCCTTAGCAGCATTTTTTTTTTTGAAAAGTAACATCAATTTGGGGAAAAGCGGGTATTGCAAATATTTGAAAGATCAGTTTAGGTATGGCAGCTTTAAAAGTGCTAGTTAGAAAGTTTATAGGCTGGTGCAATAAACACAGAGGTTAAAATACATGCAAGTAGAGAGGGCACTAGTTTGGGCCTATGTGGCAACAGGAGAGTTTCTAGAGAATTTGCGGCATGCAACATAATGTTTTTGAACTGAGATCCACATAGTGCTTTTGAATTACTTTTATGGTTTTATGATCTGTCCCTCGTAATAGTCTTCAAAGTAGCTATTTCAATATCAAACAGATATGGCCACTTACATTTCAGTACTTTAGTATTTTCTGGGTCCTCTCAAGAAGCTACTAAAACCAGATCTATGTATTTCAATATCTACCCACAAGTATTCTCTTCTGCCCCTTCACGGAAATTCAGTCATGCTTTACCCTCTAAGGATACTAACATATTCACTGTTAACTCTTAGCATTCAATCAATTATGTCGAGATCAAAATGAAAGCATGTTCTGAATAATAATATGAGTTATTTGGTTGTACACTACTTAATAGGAGGGTTAAGAGATTGGAAAGCAGTTAAAGTCCCTTTAACTAATTGAAACTTTCATCTCTCGTTTTTTATTCAGACACTTCTTGGAACTAACCAGGCTTCACAGGTGAAATTGAGGTCATAAATCACAACTCTAATTTGCATTGCTAAGAAGGGAAAAAGGTCACGTATCATATAACAAAGTAATATGTACTGGAGAGGAGGTATGTGTCTATTTTGGTCACTTAGCATTACTCTGACAAGCACAATGCTGTTTTATGCTCAGTATTCTCTAACAAGCCAAACATTTTAATTTTGAAGTGATACAGCACCAGTAACTGCTTCCTACCAGATGTAGAGATGGAAGGGACTGGCATGTATAACTCAAATCATTCATTCCTCTACTCTTGCATCACTGATTTCCATCTCCATCTTGTTGGTGTATTTCTCGTTTTCATGCCAGCAAAAACGAAAAGATCATGAATGCAAACAGTAAATTCTTATATTAAATAGTTACATCTCCTTCTTACATTAAACTTACAATAATTGATCATTGTGTGACTATGTCTGAATGTTTTATTTTTGCTAGTTTGGACTATGTGATTAATTCTTCTTACTTCCATCCAATTCTTTAACAGCTCTAGTCAACTTCCACTGCAATCAACTAAAACTATAAACACAAATTTCAGGATTGACATCTTAAATATCCCTGTTCCCAAACTTTCCTTGGCAATACTTTCATGTAAATACACACACAAAAGAAAGAATTGTTTCTTCCTTTTTCTCAGTCTCTTAAATAATTTATTCTTTTTATACCTGTAGCTACTTTTTATGTCCTTTGTTGTGTAATACAAAAATATTATGTCTGAATATTGACAATATTCCTTTAAGATTTGCACAAAGCCATACCAAAGTAAATGAAAGTCTTTAATATAGATTGAACAGGGTTAGACTAGGGCCTAGGTCTCATTCACACTTATAAAAAACAGGAAAAAGGCAAAAAAACCCTAGAAGGCATAGCATCCACTTCTATCGCTATCTCTATATAAAAATACTCCATAAAAATTCGAGTGCTTTTTTCGTGTCTTTCAGCTTTTTATACCACTCCCTAAAGAATAATATTCCATAGACAAATGGATTTCAAAGCTAGGAATTCTATTCTGATCACATTTTAAGCATTTAATTTTTAAGGATGTTCACTCATGTGCCCCACTTCTGATTTTTGTGTCTTCCTCCACTATCAAAAGTAAAAAGATACTATAATCACAATTATCAAATGAGAAATAACTTATTTTGTCCTTCTCACTACGTCAGATTGCTTCAGAAAATAAAAATAGAAAGTACTGCCTCTTTATCAAGGAAACTGTGATGGATTTGACCAAGTTTGGCTTGAAAATGTAATGTTTGTTTTGAACACAGATGCCCGTTTAGCTCTGTAGCAGACACGTTAAAAACATCACATCAGTATCTGGAAATCCGTTCATTCTGTCTGTGGAGCAGATAAACAACAGAATGGGGACATAAAGCATTTTGAAATTTCTTAAACATATATTACATTTAGCTGTGCAATACTGAACAGCTTCAGCTCTCGACCAGCAGAATCATTCAGCTCTTTGCTGAAAGAGGAATTCTGAAAAGAGATTTATGACTTCTTGTTTCTAAAAATCAACATCAGCAAATTATTCAGGTTATTATAAGAACAAAACCTCTTTCTCAGTCTTAACAGAACTTGCTTTTTGTGGAGGAACTTTATTTTCTGTCATGATTCTGCAATCATCAGCAATATTTGGAAAGAACATCTAAAACACTAACCACTTAATGGAAACAGCAGAGTTTTACAATTGCCTTGCTCTGTAATTTCTGAAACCAAACCAAGCCAATTAACCAAAGGAAACCTCTTTCATGAATCTGTTATTTACATATAATGTAGACAGGAAAAAAGTATTTTGTTAGCTCTGGAGACACACTTTAAAGAGGTTTTTAAAAGATTAGGAAGTATAATGACAGGTGCATAGTGTTCCTTGAAATTAGACAGGAAGTGAGTACGAGACAGAACTTGATGGCATCATCCTTCTTTAAAACTAAATGGACAAACTGTTCCCTCTTAATAATGGCTATATACGAACATTTACAACCAAGTATTGTACCTTTACTTGACCTTTAACACATTGTACTGCATTAATTGCCTTAACTATTCAATTAATGATAGCCACACCCTAGTTTTACTTCCATATTCCCTCTGCCTCAGCTTATTTCAAAATATTAAACTTTACAGATGACTATTTTGTATACAAAAAGCTTTTAGGTTCAATCATGCCAACACGTGTTCTCATTTCAAAAACTTAACTTCCTGGTATTGTAATTTTGAAGATAATATTCCAGCAAAATCAATTCTCAGAGTGCAGTCACTATCAGCAGTACTGTCCTTTTATCAATTTTCTCTGGTTTTGCACTTGAAATATACATTAATAATGATACTGAAGTATCTAAGTATCAGTACTGACAGACAGAATATCCAGACCTACTCTAAGAATCAAGTCCTAATTTGTCAATAAGAGTACTGCTGTGGAAATTTTCCTAAGCTCAAAGAGTGGATGTTTCTGGATAGCAAGTCCTGGACCTTCCAGAGATGTAACCTGGACAAGTAAAATAAAAAATAAACTTAATAAAAAGAATGCAGAAGTGATACTAATCATAACTTAATATAGAACATGACTCTGCGTATGGTGAGCTCAATTCCTGCTGTTTTCACTTACAGTGTTTAATCACAAATACTCAACTACAAGTACTCAAATTTTTCAATTTTGCAAGTTCCTGCAAGTACTCAAATTTTGGAGTCGAAGTACCATAACCTTTGAAATACCATTTTAAAAAGCAAAGGTGTAAGTACAAAGAATTAAATGCACTACTTTGCAGAGCATAAGCAGGCTTTGCAAAAAGATGTCGGGGTATATTTCCTCCTGAGTGTAGACTTACTTTGTAGTAATAGTCAATGCCAGGAGCAAAACCTAAAAGTTACAAGGTAGTCATTTTTTTTCTTTTTTTTTTTAAAAAAGAAGAATATGGAGCTGCAATTATGCTGCGTTAACTGTAAAATTGGAGGGAGATAGCATAAAGAAGGACCTCAATGTTATGGCATAGAATTATTAACAAAAGAAAGTTATTTGTGTAACAACTAACAAAAAAATAGAAGGAAATAAAATATATATCAGCTGCTATGGCACATTCTACTGCCATTACATTACTTTGCCATTGTGACTCTCTGCAAAGAAGAGCATTGCAAGGTATTTTAACTTCCTTTATCCTACAAATGGATTAGAACAGCATTCCTGGGGCTCTCTCCTTCTACTAATTTCTTCACATATGCTGTGTAGCCTAAACTATTAAACTGCAAACTGTAGATCTGGGTTCATTAATGAAGCTATTATTGACTTTTATCTCAGTCCTTCTAGGACTTATCACCACAATCGCTTCCCTGTACTGAAAATTCACTCTGGGGGCTAATGAAGCATATCAGCACAGTGTACAAAAGCAGGCTGAGGAGACTCATCTGAATAGCGCCTCCATCTCCCACACCCGCATCTTATCATCCTGTCAAGCACAAAGTTAGGGTGAACTCTGGTCACTGTTGCCTACCCAGATGTTCCAGATATTTTATCAGGATTCCAGATAAGGTTTTAAAAACAGGAATTCAAGAGCAATAAATTTCATATTTTGAAAAGCAAATGTGTTCATACATATATAAAATTTGTATATTGTACTATATAAATAATATGTATTATATATGTTTTATATATATATTTTTATGTATAAGCTCTCTTTATTTTAGCTGGAGATGCTGCATTTACTAGAATCTTTTCTCCTTTCATTTTAAATATGTCTTCAACTTGTTTGCAACAGGTATTTGCATAGTTTTTGAATTACTTCTACATAACTAATGATATTGTTTCTTTCCTAGTATTTATTAATTCGGAAGCAAGGGAAGAGTTCTCAGTGTTTCAGGTTACTGAAAGGCTGCCTAAACTCTGATTTATTTCTTACTTTCTCAGGTATTTATATAATTGGGTCTAGTCTTAGTAGTCCAGAAATAATTAAGAATCCAAAATCTACTGACTGTTGGAAAGGTTCCTGTGTCCATTGAGTTATTTGAGTATTTTTAAAAAAAGCTACTTTCCTATCTTAAAACAAAAATGTCAAGACAAAAAAGTTGTGCTGAGATGTGCACCTTAATAAGGCATAGAAGTTTTAGATATAGACAACTTATCATGATTATAAAATCAGATCGGAAAATTGCAGGCAGTGAAGAAAATTCTTTATACAAATATTTTTTTTTAGATTATGTCATAAAGCTATGGTGTTAGCATTGAGTAATTATTCAAGTTGGTCCCTCCCAGCATGTAGCATGAGGAAAAGAAAATTTGCATAAACAGGAATTAAAAGCAATCTGAAAAATCATTCCATCTTCATATAACATCTATCTGAACAAGGAAAGTAATATAAGCTATAAATAAATGAAACAGATTACTGGACATCTCTGGAACAAAAATGCAAGGTCCAACTTACCCAGGGCAGCATATTATTTCCACGGAGGTAATGGCAGAGAATACAAAAAGTGGCCTAAAAGTAAGGAAGACTGTTTGGTGAGTCCTAGCTGTAACACAGGGTCATGAGAGAAAAGTTACACACTGAAAATAAGGTGAGGTGCACCGTAACACTGGTTTGCTTGCTAAACGATGCTATCGCTGTACTCCACACAAGGGCAACGCAGGAAAAGGTAGACAAACTCTGGTGAAAAAACAGCAAAGGCTACATCTGACCCTTCCTTTCTCTTAATACCATCTGATTTGCAGCATCCTGAGCACAAGCATATTCAAAAATGTTCATTAGCCCACTGTACAGATAGGATTTGGGAAGAAGCACAATAAGGCTGCAATGTCTAAGCTGGAATCTGCAGCAGAGACCTTCTAAAATACAGCAGGGCATAATTAGCATGTTGTTTAGCACTCCATGCCATACCACGGTAAGGTTTTTTAGTGGGCATATTTCACTCAGAAGCAAGCAAAAAAAAAGAATGAGTCATGAATTCTTTTGTAACAGCTCTGCAGAAATTAGTCTAGCACTAAGATTGTGGAAGCCGTAAGTGGGACAGACTGTTAGAGTGCTGAGGAGCATGGAGAAAGAGTCCAAAACCATCATAAAGGAGCATAGAGTAAAGAGCAGAGAGTTCGTATAAACAGGAAATAAAGGAAGTCTTGCCTTTCACCCTGACCACAGTGTCTAATTGACGTGGATAAGAAAAATTAAACAATTCCTTTCAAACTACTTATGTACATTACTAAGCAGCCCTTGAATTCTGCATCCTGTCATGACTACCAAAATTCACCTTGCTAGAGCTGTGCGAGCGCGCGATTTCTTACAAGAGAAGTTAGTGACTCCAAGGATAGAACTATGGTAGAGTCTAACGGTAGGAATAGCAGAATTTTAGGGCACATCAACTCCGTTAAGGCTAAGTTTGTGGTAAAAAGTTCAGTCAATTATACTCAGCAATTTTATGTTTGTTGTTTTTTTTTTTTTTCTTCTAGATTTTCCTACCAAGGACTCTCAGCAACTAGATCAACTAAGATACAGTCAGTATAATAAAAGCTATTTTTTTTTCTTATTCTTACCATCCCAACTGGCCCTAAAGCCAAGTTCCAAAAACCAGCTGTTGCCCAAGAATTAAACTTATTTTACCTTCTCCTCTATGACCTACTCATCTATAACCTATCATCTATTAAAAAAAAAAAAAAGAAAGAAAGAAAAGGAAAAGTAAGAGAGACAGGGTATTACACACTCTCTAGTTCTTACTAAATCAAATCCATTAAGTCTATGTTAGTAATTGCATGGCTGGCATGGTTCCAATCAATGCAAGTTTTTCAGTGAAAGCTACTGAGTAGTGCAGACAAACCGAGGGACTCTTCAGTACAGCTCTCTCTGTGTCCATGTAAAGGTAAGGAAACCTTGTAGTATGTAGCTTGTAGGTGTCACCCTGGTCAATTGAACCTGACTTGTTAATTCAGTAAAGCAAAGAAATGACCAGAATATAAAGACATGACAGGTGATGATCAGACCTCCTGATCACACCTCCTGATAACAACTCAAAATTAAGAGATTTCCTTCAAAACAAAATCTTCAAAATAATTTCAAATAAGCCATTTCAAACAGATCAAAACATTTCATTGTTACTGACTTTTAAAAAAATTAGGGAATATTTTTTGATATTAAAGCCCTTTAAAACGAGTCAGAAAATTTTGCTCTGAATTTTTGAGGCATTATTTTTCTGCATCAAAACATGTCAGCTACAAATTTTATAGATTGAAGTTATACTTCTTCAAAACTGATATAAATATTTCTTTCAACTAAAATTCTTTCAATTAAGATCTGTTCAATTTAGTGATAAATCCATTCCTCAGCTGAGCAGCTTTCCAGAAATTCTGGTACTTTCTTCTTACACAAACTCTGAAGTTTTCTTAAGTTATTATTATGTAATAAACTATGGTGAAACAAGAGGGTAGAAATAGTGCTGAAAAGACTTCAGGTCTGCTAGACAGTTCTGTGACTCTACTGCAGGGTCTACCATTTTCTATCCCTCTTGTGCTCAGTCTCAAGACTACTCAACTCAGTACCAGAACAACCAAAACACTTTCTGGCAGTATATTGTATTATCAGGAATTATTTTATTCTATGGCACGTGCTAACTGAGTCACCATTTTAAGGCTGAAAATACTGCAAGAACAAAAATTCTTATAGTAGATTAAATGGTAACTGCTTACATATCTTTAGTTAAATCTGGGTTTATTATAAAATACCAGAAGACTAGCTAATGACCTAGCTATGACAGAGGCAGACCAAATGTCTTCCAGGTAGTGCCTCCAACTCTGAACAGACCTATTGCTGGTGTAATTCAGGTACCACTTTGTATCCATGGTGCGACATTTAAGCAAAAAGGCTGACATCATCCCGATCTAAATGGTTATGTAACTGTGACCATATCTTCACATCACATACTGCACTGAACTGCAATAACCTTAGCAGGTGGAAGCCTTTTTTGGCTAATTTTTGCCAAATCTTTGGCTTATCAACTTACCAACTAAAATCAACCTGCAACTTTAAGCAGCTTCTATTTACTGAAATGACAGAGTTGCATATAAATATTTATGCCACTAGTTGTCACTAGGTATGATTTACAAACATCTGCCAGAAATGATTTTTTGCATTTATGACTAGGCAGATAATTACACCTCTTGATTTCAAATTTTTTGGTTGCTAACAAGGTTCTACCTTTAGTGCTGACTTTAGAGACAAAATAAATAAAGAATAATAATGGAAATACAATACACATATTGTAGTCTAAAACAGTTGTTCATGCCAACCTTCCAAAGGGAAATACACATCATTTTTTATATTCAAATCTTTTCAGTTTAGTAAGATTTTCTTTTGCCTCTCTGCGGAGAAGGTGTTGTGATCAAATAGCTCCAGGAAAACACAGACTGCTGCCCTAAGCAACTATCTACTCTGCCTGGGACTGAAGCTGGTCTTGCACCTAGGGCTGTCTCTCCATTGTTATTCAAAGGTCCTGCTTTAGTTCCAAAGCTTCTATACTAGTTGTAATGCTGGTAGCCCAAGTGAATTGAAAAACTATACAGCTCAAATACATAAAATAATTCGGGTATTCTCAATTATACTTATTACTGCCTTATACTTAAATATTTTGTAAACCAGCATTGGTTTTCCCTGCAAATGCAAAGTTTGCTATTTCATTTGCAAGTTACAAGCTTTCCTGTTCTGAGAAAAACAATCACTTTACAGGAAGTAATAGTATCAGAAGTTTCTTGGCATACAGGATTACTAAAAAAACAAAAGTAGCATAACAGGATTATCTTTCTCTTAGAAATGGCTCCTGTATGGTCTTTCAAACAGAAAGGTATAAAAATTCTTAAACTAGCTGATCTCTGAATTGCCTATCAATAAGGAATCAATCACAGAATTGTTGAGGTTGGTAGAGAGCTGTGGAGATCATCTTGCACAACCCCCACCTGCTCAAGAGGGGTCCTGGGCAGGTTGTCCTTTTTCCAGATGTGTTTTGGATATCCCCAGTGACAGAGATTCCACAACCTCTCTGGGCAAACAACCTGTCCTATTTATCTGACTATATCTGAATAAGGTTATAGAGAAGTACTTCACCTCTTTGGGAGGAAACAGGAACATTAGTGCCATGGCTATCAGATCTGCTATGTGAAGAGGGACAGGACTGTCTCTGTATTTGTAAGAAAACAAGAGTGCAGCAAATGTGCAGGCTTCCTTCTGCATTTGAGCTTCTGCTGTATTTCAGTTTAATCTTGCCTCTTCTGCATTTTAAAAGAAAGCAGAAATTCATTTATTCTTTTTGTAATGATGTTTGCATTCTTCCCCTTTATTATCTGAGGCAGTGTCCTATGAAACCCAGGGATCTGATTCTTCCTTCTTGAGACGGTCGAGGTGTAATTTGTTACAAATGAAAATGTTCTTCTGTTAATGTTCGCAGTTTGAGCCACACAAGCAGCTCTAGGACAAAATTGTCCTGGGAAAACCACTTAAGTGAGCTAATCTAACCTTTCATTACCTTTTAATAAAGTGCTGAAGTACTGCTCAGTCCTTTCCACCAGCTGTCAACATGATCAAATACACTCTATTATTTTTGAGACTACTTCTGCGACGTGCAATCTTAGTCTAGAGCACTGAAACAACAGTGTCACTGCAAGCAAATCATGCCAAAGTCTTGCTAACAAGGTTAACATCTCTAAATTTTGCCCCAGTAACTGGTAGTCAGGTAACACGTTTAGTAAAATTTTATTTTCTCATTGAATAAACTAGTGCCTCATCTCCCACCAGGGATCTGTGGTATAATAAATGCTAGAATTAGTGGACACCTGGATAAATACAATCTATTTGGAAGAGTCAACATGACTTCTGTAAAGCGATATTTTGTCTAGTAAGCCTCTTAAGAGTTCTTTGAAGGATTCAGTCATGCTAAGTGGGAGAAGGTGACCCAGCTGACATAGTTTAGCTGGATATCCAGAAAGCTTTTGGCAAATGCTTTCAACAAAAACTTTAAAGGAAACTAAGCAGCCATTACCTAAGATAGAATGTTCTGTCAATGGTAACTAACTGGTTAAAGAATAGAACATAAAACAAATATGAAGAGAAGAATTTAAGAGAGCCATCAGTGGAATTCCTCAGGGGTCTTTGCTGGGATCTAGGTTAGTTTCCATATTCTGATAAGATATGGAAAAGCAGTAGAATAGTCCAGACGAAGTTTGCTCATGATACAAAGTAACTCAAGACAGTGGATATCTTGAGGCAAGTTGCAAAGAACTGCAAAAATGAGTTATAAGACAAAATGACTGTGCAATAACATGACAGGCAAAATTCCCTGTAGATAAAATTGTCAGAGCCTTGAGTGCACTAATAGGCTTTAATAGGCCATCAGACCTTATGGGAACTATGTTACATGTCTGTCTCCAGTTCTGCCTCTGGCCCAGTCTCCTGCTGCTCATTATCAGATGCCCTGGATGGACACTGCACCTCTTTCATCATCTCACCCTGCTCAGATATTGACATTTGGTTGCCCTCACATCTCAGCTTGTCCCCTTCATGGAGCAGCCTCAATCCTGCTGCTTCATAACAGCAGGGCTCAAGGTAGGCACGTGTGGTTGCCTCAGTCTGAGCTTAAAAACAGCTCCCAGGCTATGGGCTGGGAGGGCGCCCCAGATGAGCCTGGTCAGAGCACTCAGGGTACTAAGCAGGAACAGTAGAATGAATGAGTAGCCTAGTACTCTTCAAGTCATGAAAGAGGAGATCTACAGCAGATATAACAGCAGGTATACATAATTGTGGATAGCAAGGAAGAGAGGAAAGGGATACTCTCTTCACCATCTTCCATCAAAAAGGGCCATTGCTTGAAGCTACGTCCGCAACAAGCATAATACAGAGATTCTTCATGACTAAGAAGGACTATAGATTCCTGGATTCAGTGGGAGACTGGCAAGTGGTTGACAGACTTACCCACTTTAGACTACTGAACTGCAAATCTCTTGAGGCTGTTGTGGTTTGCATTCCCAAATTGGAAATAGTTTGTAGAGGGGAAACATCATACGTGGCTAGGTTTGTTTTTACTCTTCCATGGATGAAGCACCCATTTATTACTGCAGGGCTGCTTGGACACTTGGTCTAAACTATTAACAAATGTACTTTTCTTTCAAGGGTTTTGTTCATTATTTCAGAGCAATTAAAGTATTTGACTTGTAATAAAAGTGTTTCTACACTTAAAATGTTTCCTAAATCTTTCTGGAAGACTTATTTGTCCTTTCAGTAGATACAAAGCTGGATTAAAAAAAAAGTCTTACTTCTAAAGGAAATCCTTTTTTAAATCTGATGTATTAGTGATTACAGTCCTTGTTCTTTTGGAGGATATTGGCACCAAAGGTGCTAAGAGGAAGTAGAGGAAGCTTGGCAATGCATGCCAGTTATAGTCTTTCATCTGGTAGAATATTTTCACATCAAAGATATCCTACCCTTGACTGAATTTGTTTATTTATTTAACTTATCACTGATGAAGGAGTCATCTTTCCATAAAGCTTTGGTCACTCTTCCACTGCTTCAGAGACACAGAAATACTGTATGTATTTCAGAGATCTCCTACTTTCTAGCAAAATGTATCCTTCATCCAAACCTCATTCCACATCGGACTTACTCATCCAAATGCCAATTTTCCCTAAATGCTCCTCCAGAAACAGGCACTTCAGACATTTCTTGTCTTGCTTTTTTTTTCTTTTTTTTTTTTTTTTTTTTTTTCCCCAAGTGTAAAACTAAATCTTGTATTCCAAATTTAAAGTGTCCTTTCCCCTGGCCAAGGCAAAGCAATAATAACAATCAATCATGAAAAAGTGAGGAATTACAGCACCTTACAAAAATCAGTGCATAATATAACCCCTGAAGAAGATGGGAAAGAATATGAGACAGATGTCTAACTGAAATCTTTATGTATGTCGCATAAAAAAGAAAGAAAATAAAATCTTGTATATGATAGCAATATGTTAAGTACTATAAAAAGTACCCCTCTGTTTCTCTTTTTATTATTATGAAATAATATGTTCTGCTATGATAGGTCATATAGAAACAGGTTATTAATGTCCTAACAGTAGTGTGATTCAAAGGCCACAATAAATAATGAAATTATAAGGAAAATCCTTAGCAAACTGCTTCACAGTGAAGTGACTTGATTACTCCAAGCTAGCAAACTGTCAACCTCAGCTTCCTCAAACTATCTAAAAAATGTGGTGGAAAACATCCTGACTAAATGGGAACACAGAAATGAATTAAATAAAAAAAAAATGTTAACAAGTTCTACTGCTTTGCATATAGGTTAAATTTAAATTCTAAGTAAGCATATCTAATAGTAGTTATATCTGCATATGTACATATGCACACATGCCAACACTAGAAACCACTCCCTGCAACATGCAGACATTATTAGGATTGCAAAATCAAGCACTCAGAAGTTAGGAAATGCCAGAGTTAACCTTTGTTTGGCCTTTGTGCATAGATAATTGAAAGAATTTTCAAATATATAATCTCATACTACTGTTTTTGCAGGACATCATCCAGTGCACAGGAAGGGCAAATCCTACGTAATAAGCAACTTTTCAATATCCTTTACCTTCATTCTTCCATGTGCAACCCTCAGACTTGTTTACTGTTGCAATTCTAATCCACATTTAATTCTAACTTGATTCTCATTCTGAAAACAGACTCATTGTTTTCCCAGCAAATTCTTCCACGGTGTTTACTAGTATAATATTTGAACGTTTCGCTAATTACAATGTGACTGCAAGTTAAGGATGATTCTTTATTTTATAGTATACTAGTGGAAGAATGTAGAGACCTTGATCCTACATGTTCCACCTTTCCTTGATGTTAGGTGTGTCTGTTGCAGATCCACAGGACTGAATTTCTTAAGGCTTTACATAGATGTTAGTCTATGCAGATACAGTTGTTATTCCCTCCAATTACAACAGTAAGTGAAAACAGCACTACAGCTTCAAAGTAGGCATAGAAAATGAGAAAGATGAAGGATAGTGTATGAAAATACCTTGCTCAGCACCGCCTAGCATCAAGAGATAGACATACCATTTACTTTTATACAGCTGCATTCAGTTGTTCTAGCGCTTGGATCCTGGCAATCTCATCCCTCATTCAGTTTAAATATTCAAACTCTGACCACACATCAAGCAAAGGCCTCACAGACCATATCATTTAAATTGTCATAGCAAGTCAGTTGTGTGCAAAGCTAATGACAAAAAGTATGCAACTACATTATCATAATGGATTTGGAGACCAAATAAAAGTTGCAGAGGCAACCTGTTTCTGAGTGACTGAGTTGCTGTCTTTCAAACTTTAGAGTTTTCTTTATTAGTATTTTATTAATAAGGCTTTATTTTTCTGTTATTTAAAATAAATCTCTTCTTAAAATGCTACAGCCACAGCCTTTATTTCTACCATACAGATCTCTGACATTTCATCTGAAATGATAAGTTCTAATACTAGATTATCAGTTTCTATATTGCTTCATTATACTAGATTATCACAATTTTGCTTCACTATCTGAATCTCAATCTTTTCCTCAGCTCCACATGAAAGGAAATAATTAGACAGGAAAAAAATACCATCTTTCTCTCTGAGTTAGTGGGAATGAAGACTTCTGTAATACATGTGACATTTCAGAAATGGAGGTACCTAGCCATAATTTTGAAAAGCTAAACTACAGGCAAATGGCAACGTCAAGGAAAATGAACAGCTGCACCAATCTAAATTTCCATGTAATTAGCAATCTGGATATTCACTCAAATATCTGTTATTGTTGCTGATAAATAACGGTACTCACAATGAAAAACATTACTCATTCAAGTCTCATCCAGATATTTTTCCACGACCAAAACTGCCCATACCCAAGAATAAAATTTCCTTAAAGTGTGGGCAAAGGCTATTGGGTTAAAGTTATAAATCTGTCAGCACTCGCAGACAGTACAGATCGCAGACATATCAATCTGCACATTCCTAATACAAATATATATTAATATGTTTCCATATGGACATTTTTCCTTAAGCTGTTCCAAAAAATTAGCTCAAGCTTTCCTTTAAAAAAGTCTAAGCTGTATCTTAAATATATAATGTTCTATAGACATTTTCATCAGTCTTGGTTATGGACATGTTTTCCATATCCACATATAATTAATATACATCATATTCTGGCAGTACAAAAGAACAAGTCAAAAGCATTATGTATGGTGGTATACAGGCATAGATAAGTGGCCAATCCTTTCCTTCATCCATACAATATATCTTCAAGAGCTTCTGATGATACTAGTTTTATTTTTTTTATAACAGATCAACACCATGTAGAAAATAATAAGAAACACTATTATTATTATTTGGTGTTTATATTATAAATTGAGGAGAATAACCATCATGGGATTTCATTATAGCTCTAAAAACACAGAAGGTAAATAAACTGTTAATCTTTCTGAACGCTATGTTTATTTTTTTTTATACACAACAATCTCAACAAAGGTCAAAAGCATAGTCACTAGATCAGTATTTTGAATGGAAACTGGTCTTCCATTTTTTTTCCATAATTTGTAAATGCAGAAATTTATAAATGCAGTCCAGCAATTTTATCAAATGATATAGTTCATCATCTTGCATTCCAGGTAACTGATTCTTCATTTCCACACATAATTAATATAAATCATACTTTGGCAGTGCCAAAGAACAAGTCAAAAAGCATTATAGTGGTACACATGCATGGGTAACTGGTCAATCCTTCATGCCTTGGCCATGGAAAATCTACTTGCATAGCACTTAATTAAGATAGTATTTATCATAGTAGTTTTTTAATATACACTTTTCAGTCTATGCTTTAACACTATACATTTTATGAGGAATAACAAAAAGACTAATCAGGACTATTTACAAAAACTACTATGAGGCCTAAAAATAAAACTGAACCACAAACATGAAGACAATTTATTAAGGCAAACTATAAAGAATGAATTGTGAGAGTTTCTTGGCAAGAAAAAAAATGATGTTTTCTTTCATTTCCACCAACTGCTATTAAATAATTTATGTTTGTGACTCACAAAGTTTATATTTTGATGACTAGATTCTAGTTTAAAACATATTTTTGCTTTTAAAATATAAAAGTTTATTTTCCAGTCTGCTGTTGATAGGTATAATCCCTCACAGTGAATTCCATAATGGAAAGCTAATATAAACCCAATGTGAAATAGCATGAGTTGCCAAAAGAATTTTTTTTTTGTTAATTTGCTATGGAAGCCTTCTCTTCAGATCTTCACATATCTCAAGTGAATCAACACAGTAGCTGATAAAGATAATAAGATTTGCAGACCTCACCTAAGATTAAAACTCTGGCCAAATTACACTGCTTTCTCACCCAAGAAAGCCACTCTGTGGTAAAAGATTTTTTGCATCAGTATAACCAAAATTAATCCTTTTAACAAGGGAAAAGAAACTTTGCCTCTGTGTGTTAGGATTAAAAGCAACAACACTATCAATGGATAGGTTCGTAGAAGCAAGATGTGGATGCCTGAACTCAAGGGATTTCTTTACTGGCTCTGCCAGTTGCTCAACAGTGGCCAGGAGGTTGAAACAAACCCAGAGAAAAAGAGAATGACAGAAATCAGCACACAGCTTGTGACCAGAGACAACCAGACACACATACATCATAAATGCTGCCTTCTCCTTGGCACAATTTTGGGGAGTGCTGAGAAATCTCATTTCCCTAGAAATCTCCCCTCTTGTTTCACTGAAAAGCTAAGTGTTCAGAATTCCTGCAAATCAAGGAGTATCCTAGATATAATATGGCATTATCCCATATACAATATGATTAGAGTTGAAAGAAAAAGTCTTTAAATATGACCATTTGCAGAGTTTGTGCATTTGAGCCTTTAGCAGGTGTGCACGTCGCTTATGTGCCAAGTTGGAAATGATGAGAGATGTGGATTATATTGGTGAAAACCAGAATATAAAACTCTTCCATTTTGAACATTACTGGGTGAGATCACTAATCTGTAGACAAAACCCACAAGTTACAGTATACGGTCGCTGCCAAGTGACACAGCAGCTCTTCTTTCATCCTCTAAGCCTTTTTCCTTTCTGATCACTGAATAGCGGAACTGTAGCACCACGCAGGCTGAATCTCTTAAAAGGATGAAACAGAACTTTGGTTTCCTCTGACATAACAGCATTGTTTGGCCAAGGCATCAACTTAGAAATAGCTTCTATTTGTACATTTAGGGAGGGATTTTCAGTAGCACTCAACAGTGCTGCAACTTAGCTTTTATTCAAGGGGGCAGTAAAACTTACTACTGACTTCAGTAGGACCAAAGAAAACCAGTGCTAAGCAATCCAGATCAGGAGAAAAATGGAGGAACACACAGACTATATGTTAGAACACACAGACTTTTTGTTAAAAACAAAAGAAAACATAAAGCCATCTCTTTTTTTTTTATCTAAAAAAGAGGGTAGTTTGTTTTTGCTTGTTTGTTTTTTATAAATAAGAAAATTAACCTGGTAATCATCTTCCTTCAAATTCTGCATATTATACCAGAAAATCTGAGCAAGATAATGAGGAAAGATAAATGTTTTGAAAACAATAGTTTAAAAAAATAGAAAGAGACTACTCAGCTACATTTCCAGCATTTGATACATTCCACTGTTATGATGTGCTAGTCAGAAACCATTTATGCAGCCAGGCACAAGGGAAAGGTCTATTTTTTTTCCAAGGCTCTTGAGTTCAGTTAATGATCACATAATTAAATTGCCAGCCTCTCAATATTGATGTGTTGAAGCAACTTTAGATATTCTTCTATTGTGCACAGTCAAGGTAGTCAGGAACTACAGGAGTTGCCTAAAAGAATAAAGGGTAAAAAAACCACCTAAAGCGAAAGACAGCTGACTAAGCCAGACATACATTGCTTGCAGGCAATTTCTAAGTTACTGATGTTTGGTAATGGATTTAGAACCACTCATCCATATGTAAAAAATATCTGAAAATGTATTGATTAGAGAGTGAATGCATATAAAGATGCGTGTCTTTTTAATTCTCAGTACTGCTGATAGCAATGCACCACCTAAGAGACAAATTTGCTACTGTATCAATGCTACTTCAACCACTTCTGACTTTCACTGAAACCCTTCTAAGAAGGTGAAAGGTTTAAATGCAATGCATTTGTAGGGCAGTGAAAAAGATCAGTTTGAGAGAACACAAATCCCTTCCTTACACAGAAATGGACAGATGGATAGCCTTATTGGTGGTAGTATTGTTATACAGTGCCTTTGCCAGTTTAAATGATGAGATTTTGGATGAAATATATACAAACCAAAATATGATCAAAATACATGACAGCATGGAAGCAATACACTGCCAAAAATCTGACAAGAAAAAGAAAAAGGAAAAGGCCTATTTTGCACATAATCTAGTTCTAGATTTAGTTACATAATAAACTATAACATACAGCACTTCATGCACAAAGCAAATTTGATGCATCATTCTTATGTACAGAAGGGGACAGGATTTCATTGTCTTTATACTTCATTCAAATACTATTATCAGTCAAACAAACTTTAGGGGAAAAAAAAAAGGAAAAAGAACACACGAACTACATGTACTAATGTCTTTGCCTTTGATCAATAGCAGCACTTCTGCCTTTTATTTTTGTACATATATTACAGACATGATGTTGTGTAATGTATCAATTTTCAAAAAAAAAAAAAAAAATGTTAAAACCTAAGAAGACTGAAACAGTTTGTGGGGCATGCTGTTTTAAACATTGGTCATGCAGACACTCATAGCCAGAAAGAGAACTCAGTTATTTTAGAATTCAGTAGAAAAGGCATTAAATAAGATTGTTGTTCCTTTACATATGCCTTATGACTCAGCAGTCAAGATGATTTCACGAATCCCTGGACGGTGTCAGTTTCTCTAAAATGCAATATGATATATGACTATCATACTTTGGAATTGAAAAATATATACACGCAGTCTTGAAAAATCAGTAAATATTTAAAATTTAAACCTGTTCATAAGCATTTTCTGTAAAATCAAGATAATGACAAACAAACATACTTCCCCTCATTCCTCAAACCTCAAAACAAAAAATCACTGAGGGCTGTGTCTTGCATAAATGCCTCTGTGATAACTTCAACCATGAGGTCTTTTTCTCCACCTAAAAAGCAAGTTCTGATAAAAAAATGACTTCAGCTGCATAGTATGGATTTGTCACTGCACAGTTCTTAATTAGAAGAACTACGAAAAGCCAGAGCATGCATCTGAACAAAACAAACTCTGTTCAAGATAGGGAGTCACAGTTTTTTGCCTGACACCCATTAAGAATCATATTCATGAGGGAAAAAGCTGGAACTGGAAAAACTCCGATTGCACTGTATCCTTTCAAAAATTAGGTTAGCTGCGTTTTGCTGTTTTCATGGCCCTGCTCTGTGTTCTGCAAGAGATAAATGTTGAGGACATTTAGCACTAAATAAAGCACTCTTTATAATGCACTGGAGGACAGATGAACTACATTGGGGATATCCAGAAAGCAGTTTTAAGAATGGGAACTTTCTATAATTCTCTCACCAATTCATTTTTCCAACCAGCACTTTTTCGGTCTACAAGAAATTTTAAGGAATATGTTATCTGAAAATATGTCTAGCTATTATTTCTGTAGGATATTAAGCACTTATATTTTTAACAGATATAGCCGTGATTTCGTAGTATTCAACTATCATCTGAGCTGCCATTGTGGTTACATTGTCGTCAGTGTGGTCTCTTGTAAAAATGATACCTTGCTACACTAGGATTTGGACAAGCTGCCAAATAAGTGAAAAGATGTTCAGAAATCACAATGAGGAAATGCAAAAAAAAAATTGGAATTGGTTTGAATGTTTGTGGGGATCTTGAAGACAATTAGAAAAATTGTTCCAAAAAGAGGAACTGAAGAGAGCAGTGAATACACCACTCAAGCTGCGCCACTCAAGATGAAGAAACAAGGAACCAAAGAGGAACAACCCTATAACAGCATCACGAATTTACGACCAGAGTCAGGTTTAGTGTGCAAAAAAGACTTGATTCTTCAAGAGGCCAACAAAAAAAGTGTAAATGCTATCTAGGTATCTGATTATACAAGCAGAATTCTGATTATGAATTATGCACTTGATTTTCCTGTACTGCAGCAAGAGTTAAAGCACACCTTGCCATTTGCAAGCAAGATCAAGCAATACTGAACACAGACCAAGCCATGGTGCTTCTGGGAGCCCTGGCCTGCACCTTGATTTGGGTGCTTATATTATGACATTTATCGCATGAAATGTTTCACCTTATCAGTAATATTTTAATTAACTCTGGAGAAAATGTTTACATTTTCCTCATATACCTGAGAAGTGCAAAAAAAAAATCTGAAACAGAATTAATCATTTATTCAGATATATTTTTAATCAAAATCTCAATGGACATGAATTTTCTGGATGGGTTTCCTTATTTTTTAGCATTTACTAAATCATAATTAAGACTCCTTCACTTTTTCTTCCCTATCGCTAGTAAATAGAAGTCATTTTTAAATACACATTTTAATATTGCCCACATAAAATGCACTGGGTCAAGTATATGCATCTCGGACACCTCTGTGTTGTGGCAGCTATACGAACACAGATATTAATCTTTAAGATGCCTCATGCTATCACCGATAAAGAGAGATTAATTTAGAGACCATTTACATGTCACAATTTATGTAGATGACATGCATTTTCTAGAGAAATCCTCATGAACATAAGCATATGCATGTGAAATGTGCAAGACCAACATTTGCTATTAGTAGAATTGTAAAGTCAGCATTTGTCTAATTATTTACTTGTAAAAGGTCCCCCAGCATATGAGATCAACAATTTTAATTACCCTTTATTAGTTTAAGAAATATCTAGTAAAATGAATGTGAGATGTTTTCACAGTAACCTCCAACATGAAACAGCCTTCTGTAAAGCACAGTCCAGTTGGCCACGAGTCATTTTGAGGTCTATTCCTGGATCTGTCATCAAATTGGATATTACACTGCCCATTATCAAAAACAATATTGGCAAACTGGCAATGTTGAAAATTGTTACTTATCTCTGTTTCTAATTTTCAACAGTGAAAAGAAAACAAAAAAAAGAGATAAGACAAAAAGGATTCTAAAATTGTGCACGTCAAAGATGTGACCTTCAGTGAAAGTCATGTTCTTCCTTTAATAAAAGTTATACTCTTTAAAGAAAGGTATATTCTTCATTCTACATTCTAATAAAAGAAAGCCCAGACTCTGTAAGGTAAGGTTCTAGTCAATTCTGAACTTTTGTAGCCTATCACTATGCTTTTAATGCAACATCATTACAATTAATGGAAAGATGTTCAAACATTCCAGGGAAAATAATTATCAGCATCATCAAAAAATATACACCTAAGAAAGTAAACACAGTAAGTAAAATAAGAAAAGTAAAGTAAGAAATGAAATTTCTGTGAAATTCACTCCAACAGTAATTTACTTTCTCATTAATTAGCTATCAAGTAAGCGAAACATAAAAAAGGCAACCAGTGAATTTTTTGCTGCGAGACTTAAATGAACACAAATTCTAAAAACATGCCTCAAACTAGCAGAAATTTGGATATTAAGTGGATGGAACATAAAGGATTGCTTTTGAATGTTTGCTTAACACTAAAATATGAAAAGAGACTGACAGAGAAAGGAGGGAGAATGAAAATGCTTTGGATCTATTCATTACATTTCCAGATTCCTTCAGGCTAATCTCTCAATTACACATGATGTTTGCTTGCCTATGTAGGGAAAGAAATTGAAAGGCTGAATACTTCCTTAAACTTTTCAGGTTTTGCGAGTCTTTCACAACATTCAGAAACATGAATTTCCACACTCGAGTCAGTGACAACTCTCAATTTACCTCAGCTGCCCACGACAATATACACACACCCATTCCCACGCCAGGAATAGCATGAGAGCGTTTTCACAAAGCGTCAGTAATAATACTATAAAAACATTCCCTGCCTCCCAGTCATCGAGGAGGACAGCGCTGGCTGATGTGGCTAATGTCTAGGCACTTTGGTTCATACCGGTTCATGCGTTGACACTTATTTCATCATTTACCCATTGATAGGATCTTTGGCCCTTGTCTGGGGTAGGCAGCCAGAACTGTGCTGAAAACACTCTTCCTGACTTGGGAATTCAAGATAAAACTCAACCCGTTTTTTGTAAAAGGCAACGTGACAACTGGCTCATGCTGCTGGCACATTAGCAATACTTCCCACCATGTTCCCAATGCTAACAATGCTTCTCATCGCTATTCCCTTCCTTCACGGGGATCCTGTCAATCCTGTCATGGGCAAGGGAGGACTTTAATCCCTCCTTTATCTATATGGGTCGAATTATGGAGTGTGGTAGACAGAGGATCTCACATGGCAGATCGTATTAGCCATGAGGGTGAACGGCCTTCTTCCAGATTATCTCTTTTCTCTCCCATTTTTCCTGATGAGTAAAAATAACACATACATTTTTGATTCACCACTAAAAACAAAATGAAAGTTACAGAGGCTGGCATAGAATTAAAACTCATCATTCTGTGAGCTGCTGGGGATTAATTAAAATAAGGACTAATATAAGGACTACTGACACCAATACACTTTATTGATAGAATAAAAAAGGACAAACACTGACTCTCAAATACTAGCTGCAGACATAGCAAATCTGTGGTAACAACAGTACAAGATATAATGCAGAAATAGTGTAATAAGAGTTGAAAATTGACTTTATTAAAAGACACATTTTCCATATCCTGAATAAAATTAAATATGGTTACATGGTAGGCAATTTTTTAAATGTCTATTAGAAAAGAAGGAAAACGTTCCTATGAGATTTCTTCCCCTAAATTATCTTGCAGTAACTTAAAGCCATTCTTTGGGTCTTTTCCACAACGCAGAAAAAGCAACTTACTCTCTCCTGTTGCAGCTATGTTTCTAAATATTTGAAGTTAATACGTAATCCCATTCTGCTCCTCCTCTAGACCAAAAATACCCTATTTCCTTCCATATGCCCTCACTGATCATGGTTTCTAGAGCTACATTCATTCTTTGTTCTTGCTTAGGCTCTCTGAAACAATTACAATATACACACAAGTAAATAGTCAGGCATGTCTGAATCTCAGATTAAAGTGATTCTACCCCAATTTTGTTTGACACATCACCACCCCAGCACAGTGCTTCTCTGTAAGACAGGCCAGACAAATTGTTTAGGCAGAGAAACTGAGACATGTCTCGGTAAAGTGACTCACTCAAGGCCATCTGGTACATCCACACCACAGACGAGAACTGAAACCCGCTTACCTTGCTTACTGAGCTACTCTCCTTGGTAATTTTATCCCCAAATCACAACACATAACTCTAGCCAGTTCTATAATGCTAAGACTATAATACATAATGCATTTTCATTTCTTTTTTATTTTTAGCATTTAAGTGTCAGAGTAAATCCATTGATTCCTCTGAGTTATCAGACCTATTTTTGCAACTATACCTCACTACTACACCTGCTTGTAGATACTTTGCCCTTACCTTCATTTCAGAAAAAATGAACCTGTCACCATAAACAGAGGCTGACACAATATAGAAAGAGGAGGCTAAATATTTCTTTCACAGACCATTCTGCTTCTCTTCTAAGTTGTGTGCAGCACTTCTAAGCTGTGTAAGCTGTGTAATCCTTCTCCTGATCTTTGTTTCTGAAAGCAGGCCAAGTCTTGCAGTTCTTCTCAAGTTGAACTACAAAATTATTGCTTTAGCATTTATGAATGGCCCCATAAATAATCTGTAAAACCTATATCTGATGATCTTAATCCTCATTTGTATGTAACCTCTTCTTGGCAAAGCTCAATAAGTCCCAATAGCTTTATGAGTTTACAGCTCACTAGTGAAGCTGGATGAATGTCAGGTTTTATGATATTTTTACAGTAGCTTCAGTAATATCTAAGCTGCCATGGAGATCATGAATACAATATGGTTCCACAGACAAACTGACTCGCACCTTTCAAAGAAACAAAACAAAAGAAAACATAGAAGCAGTAGTGTTTCCCACCTTATCTGGTTTGTTCCATGAAAAAAAAAGGATGAAAAGACTACATTTTGCACCTATGGATTATAATCTTTGTTTACACATTTAAAAAGAAAAAAAAAAAGAAAGAAAGAAAAAAGAAAGAATTCTGAGGCTCTACAGATAAATCCTGACAAATGGCAGGTTGCTGTAAACATCTCACTTTTTGATTTTAAGGTGAGTGTTAATAGCAAACCATCTGTGATTTGTGATTTCTTCCAGTGTCCAAAAGCCAACACATTTGTTTATTGAAACTGGATTTTTCTAGCTGACCTTATTTATCTACTCATTATTCAGATGGATGGGAAAATGTCTTTTCCAGTTACTGGAAGTTCTGAAGATTTCAAATAGTCTTCCAGGTGAAGGGCAAAAGAAAGAACCCCCAGGTGCTTGAAAGACTCAGGCTCCGGTCTCTGATCTGATTTCTATCAGAAACTGTGTTTGGGTCTTTTATATGTCAAATGAGTGCCGAGAAAGGAAATATAATACAAGAGACCCAATTATTTAGAACACTTTGGCTGCTTTACGCTCTCCAGTTGCACAAATCAGCTAGTTACTGAAGTAGCTAGTCATGGGCATTTATGCTTTTAACCTTGAATGTTGGCATAAGATTCCTCACTCATCTTTTTCAGTACCAGTTCCAAACGGTGATTATTAATTGGGACTAGCAGAATGCAAACACGAGCTTTTATTTGGCTTTCTCTATCCTCGGCATACTAGTTAGTCTAGTCTATAGGACTTACCACTGTTATATCACTTCTGCTTCTGAAAACTATACTCTCATCAAGAGAAACTGATGATAAAGGCTAAATGTCCTCAGGCCCTAAGTGCCCAATCACCACACATCAGTCTGCAACAGCTAGCATATACTAGAGTAGTCTTTGTTGGTTTATTTTATGCCAAGGATGCCAGCTGCATGGCCCAGGATCATGTACGGCACAGGATCACAGAGACACAAAGGACATTAGCCAGCTGAGCCACGGAGGAGAATCAAGTCCAAACAAGTTCTGGCTACACAACTTAAAGGAGAGGGAAAATACGCATTAAAGTTACACGAAGCTGGAAATTGCTACTGCATGTCAAGAATTATACCTTTTTTTTTTTCCCCCTTTTTTTTTTTTTTTTTAAGAAACTAGAAACTCCTTCTATATTTAACACTCATTTTGCAACTCTTTCCAACGGCAAGTCTGTAACAACAAAACTACTCATCTGATACGGAATTAGTCAAACACTACAATCTGCTCCAAAGTTTTCTTACGCTCCAGAGCAAATTCCGAAGGTTTTTCCAACTAAGCAGCTGGCACTTCTAAAATATTTTGCACTCTAGTGTTTAGGAAAAGATATTTAGTAAATGAAATCTCTCATTCATATGTTCAAAGAAAACAGGCACAATGTGTTAGAATACTCTCTGCCCAAGTGTCACTACAAAAGGATGCTAAGTTTAAACTTTTTGCCCTGTACAACACATTATTATGTTCATGCAGCTTGCTAAAGAATGTTTCTATCAATTGAATCCTTAAAGAGTTTAAAGTATGCTACAGTTATTCTACAAAACACAAGTGTTACTGAATACACTCATATTGCATGAAGAACTGGATGAACATGAAGTACACGATTACTTGCAGTATATCAAAAATTAGGAGAAATTCACAAGATGCAGATATTAACAAGGTGAAAGGAAAAGGGACTTCAAAGCACAAGGCCAAATAAAAAGGTAAACTAAAAACAAGATAATGACAAAAAATGATTGTCCACAGAAAATATAACACAGGCTATCAGAACTAATAATTATAACACATCATTTTCATGAAAATTCAGTTTTTCTGAATTCTTGAAAATTCAGACATAATTCAGTCATACACAAGCATAATCCCTTGTCATCTGACCTTGGCTCCTATGCCATTTATTTAATCAAGAGGATAATTTGCTAACTTACCTGTTTGTTGCATGCATATAATATAAGTGGTAAACAAGCAGAGGCAGTGCCACAGCTTCCATTTCCAGCGATAGCACCACATTTCACTTATATGAAACATTCTGCAAAAAATAAAACAAAAAAGCGCAAGTAACATTTCAGGGAGATTTACAACAAGCCAAGAATATGTCATAAAACGATTGTCAGTGAAACTAGTAACTAGCATGAAGTAAAACACTTGAAAACCATGGACTGCTCTAGAGCAACTGTGAGAGGGAAGGAGTCTGCATGTATGCGAGTGATCCTCTACATTTGATCAAAAAGGTCAGAAATGTTGCGCTCTGATCCTTTTCAGACAACAAAAAGGAAGGGTTGTGGTTAGGTCTCTAAGCATGCAACGGTGCATGGGACTTCAGTAAAACAAACAAACAGCCCATACAGTAACAGTCTGAAATGTTAAAGTTGTGATTCATACTTTATATGTAGTCTGCATATATTGCATACATATTACTACCTTAATAAGAATGCTTCTTAGTACTAAAATTTTGATGGCTGTGGCACCTTTTACTGACTAATTTCAGCTAAAGCGTGAAACTTTTGTTGTCAAAACCTAGAGGCTCATCTGTGCTGCCAGTTGTCAGGGACATGATAATCATTTAATAATAACAATAATAAAATACAATAACAGTGTCATTTTTACTTGAGTTTAGAGTTTCCTTTGCCTTGCACGTAGGCCAGCCCTTGCATTAAAGGCCTACATGTCCCTTAATGCTTAAACCAAAATGTTTCCTACCTGGTAGGCAGAAGGGGCAACAAGAAAGAAGACCTGTGATGAATCTTTTCTGAGCTTTGGCAATCTATTTGAAAAGAACTGTGCACCATTACATTCTGACCTCACTTTATTCAACAAGACGCCAACAAGCAGGAGCAAGGAACAAACGGTGGAACACAATACACATTATTTTGAACAACTCGTTCCCATCCTATTTGGCAAAGACAGCCACTAACCAACCTTTGTTCAGCAAGGTATTATCTCCTTATACTGTGATAAAATCCCTAGCAGGATCTCTGAAATACTTCACAATCCCATTCCCAGCAACACTATTTAAGGAAGAACCATGAACAGAGAGACATGAAGTTAACACAAATGCCTCCTCTATTTAATATGTACTATCCTAAAAATGGAAAATGCATTTAGAATGGGTCACCTATATCCTTTATCAGGAGGGAAACGCAAGAGATGTAAAGTGAACCAAAGTACAGAGGAGTGGCAAGAAAACTTAATTTTGTTGAACTTGGGGAAATCTACTTCCTTCTGATCCACAGATACCGCTGTGAAACTTGCGGGCAAATGCAAATCCTTTCCCAGAATTGGCTTCTGTTGCTTCCCAAAGTAAAGTTCTGTGACATAGGAAAAAAGCCAAATTTAACACAGCAAGATAAACCCTTGTAAAAGAATAACTAATGTTTCAATTTTAAAAGTTCATCAAACCACACCCCCGGGCTAGATGCCAGACAGCCCAGGTAAACGACACTTCAACAGAGAGGCTTCCCATCACTGCAGGGTTACATAGCAAAAGTATCTGTTTACCAGAAAAAAAAAAAAAAAAAGGGTTTTTTTTTTTTTTTTTTTTTGCAGGCAGTTGTATCAAACTAAAGATTTGAAATTGATCTGTTTTTCTGAAATATTGTAAAGTCAAATTTAACAAGTTTCGAAGACAAGCACAAAACAAACTGGGATTTGAAGTACAAGAATCGCATTGATGAAGCCAGACTCACAAAGTAACCAAATTATCTAACAACAGAAGTATTGTCCTTCAGCTCTACGACCTATAAATCTCTGTTAAAAATCTGAGACAGCAGAATACTGAGGTTTGGGAACAGTTACTCTTCCATGTATATAATTCCACAATACCCTCCACATTTAGAAAAAAATGACATTGAACAGGAGGTGAAAACCAGATATACACACATACAAACACATACAGTACATACGCATTCACAGAGTGGTGAAATAGAAATGATGACTAAATTAGCCTGGCATACCTTATCCAAGATACAGAAGAATATTGCTCTTTCTAGATAAAAAGAGTTTGCAGCTACTTATGTGATAAATGCTAGCCCGCTGCTAGCAATCTACCAAAGGAAAACGGTAAATTGGTTGAAACAGTGGGGTGTTTGTCATCATATTGACATCTCCTTAGGGTGTTGCTGCAATTGTTGACACTTTTGATGTCTCCATGAGCTCAACTATATGGTTTTGCTCATGTAATAGTGGGAGAATCCAAGCCACAGCTTTTGATACACTCACGGAAAAATACTATGATAAGATGCCACTGCCTAAGTCTCAAGTGAAACCAACCACCTTGCCTTTGCTGTGTTTTTCTGTGTCTGTGTGTTTGTTTGTTTGTTTGTTTTTCCCTAAAGAGTCTGTGGAATTCTGTGTTAATCTGAGAGAACTATTTCTTTTCATCAGTTCTGTTTTGTTAATGTTTACATGGGTTCTGGTAATACTTGTGAGATAGTATTCCATGGTGTTAGTTTACTAATCTCTACTCTTGCAAAAAGCAACAAGTCAGGAAAGATTTAAAGAGCATGGATAATCAACAGAGCAGAGGATAAACGCAGAAAGCAAGACAGAAAGGCCTTTCCCAAGGAAAGGTCTGGATAATTCTGCAGTTGCTACCAAACAAACACCACTATTCTCCACTAAAATATGCAACCAAATAATGGAGAAATCTGTATCCTACATTTACATTCTCTATCATGGAAGACTTTCTTTACAGCATATCATTTCTGATGATCAGAAAGAAAGGCTTATCAAACTAATGAGATTGACCAAAAAAACAAGCACACTTCTTTTGCTACCAAAACACTTTGCTTGCCAATGCAGGCACAATGAGCCAGATCTGTTTCTTTTGGAAACAGATCCATGTTGCAAAGAATAACTTTTAGCAAAGTGCTGTAAATGGGTGAGAAAATCATCTGTTCAATGCGTTCTTCAGACTTTGTATAGACAAAAAGCCAAAATTCACAAACCTGCTCACACTTTTACACTGTGATGTGCAGAACAACACTGCTCATACAAGAAGCTGTCTTGGAAGACAGTAAACATATTGCCATCATAAAGGTTCCTTCCATACCAAAAATCTATCTCAAGTACCTTTATAATGTGGCATCCTTACTGGCAAGCAATTTCAAAGGAACAAAAAAAGCCAGAGGGTAAACACTTGCAAGACATTTAGAAAAACTAAGTCATGTTTAGATATCCAGTATTCACATGTTAATCATATGTTCATCATAATTCTTATAGATTAATTTTCTTGATTATTAGCATTCATTTAATCTAGAATCGAACCCAACCAGGATATGGGCAATTCAACAAATAAATCGGCATACAGTTTCAGCTAGTTTATCGCTTATTAAGAGATGACACTAAATGACACCGATGCCTAAAATAACACTGACTCAGCAATTTCAGGTCCTTGATCCTGTGTCCCATTTTAAATAATATTAAAAGGATGCATTCTGTTATTTGGTAATGATCAGTAAGCTGGAGAAAGAATATCAGCACACAAATGTACCAAATTATGCCAAGAATTTAATAAATCAATTAACATAACAAAGATTTTTACCAATATCAGAACACATGCATTTCAGTCTTTAACATTAAAGACATTGAACTTTATTCCCTATTTTTGTTTCCATTTAAATGAGAAAGAAGGTGCACTCTCCTGCCTCCAGCTGGTAACAAGCTTGCAACTCTGAACAAATCACTGTGAATCACCAAACACAAACGCCAAACAGCATTTTACTACCCAGGATGTCTGGGGATTACTAGAACATCTGTAGTAGAGGTAGACCCATTGCAGTTGGATAGGATCTCACGACTGCAATCCCTTTTAATATATATACCTTACAAAACTGCTCTGCAGAGTAGCAACTGCCATTCTAAGGAGTCTTATGGAAAAGTTACCAATTTTTCTATTAAAGTCACATTATTCCACTGTAGACACTGTGTGACAAGACCAACTATGCACTCTAGCTGCCAGTTCAATGCAATCCACAGCTACTTGCATTTCCTATAACATAGGGAAACAATAGGCTTATTCACAATTCATTCTAGAAGAGCAAAATAGTCATGTAATTTATCTAAAACCATAAATGGATGGCAACTTTACATAGTTCAAGAACAAATTAGTGGGAGTCTTGCTAAATCTAACTACAAAACTTTATACTATGCATGCCAGCAGCCAGCTAATGCAACATCCTCACCTTTTGGAGAGCTCTAAAAGAAAATAAATACAAGATATGAATAATCCTGGCACATTTTATTTGTATACCGTACGGTCTCAGATCATGTCATGCACATTTGAATACATCATCTTCCTTGTTCAAAGCTTCGGCAAAGTTCCCCAGAGTGGGATGTGAATTCTGCCCCAGGCAGACTGACATGACTCTTTTGGTCTTTGACATGTCTAAAGCTATTAGGGAAAAATGTTGCTGACAGTTGAAAACTACAAGAACGATAACATCAGTTTCACAATTCTTTTCTCCTATAGGTTGTAAACAAAAAGACTTCGAATTTAATCACGCTGAAGGGGAACTACAAGTGAGAAGCGATTACAGCTCCCTTCGGAGCTCCTGAAGATTAACAAAGAAATTGATTTTTGTTTTTGAAACTCCCTTTAATCCGTGAGATACTAATGCCCTGAAAGATTAACCGCACAACGCCAATTAAAAGTTTCATTTTAAGCAATTGATCTTGCAAAAGCCAACTCGCAAACGCCCTCACACTCATGAAATGAATTTAAAAAGTAACAAGAAGAAGGCAGAGCCTTTTAACTTAAACGGCGCCAGCTGCATTGGATCCACCTCGGTGCCCCGGCTCTCCTTCGCAAACCGAAGTTCTCGGGGCCGCAGGGGGCGGCTCCGGCGGCCCC
>JAWLRI010000145.1:940289-994273 GCA_034781795.1 Crypturellus tataupa
CCCGCCGCCCCTCCGGACGGGGACCGGGTCCTGAGGCGCCGCAGCAGCCGGGAGCGTGGCCTGGGGACATGGCACTCCCGGGAGGCCTCGGCATGCCCGGGGCAGAAGGCGCATCCAGGGTGGCCCTGGACGCTCCCCGTCCCATGGCCAAGGGACAAGCCACCTCCGAGGACACTCTGGTTGGGACCAGGATCCATCTCCAGGGAGCCCCAGCATGGCCTGGGGACACCATCTCCCGAGTACCCATTGCACCCAAGGGGCAGCGCACAGCTGGGTGCAAACACATGTAGGGGCGTTCAGTTCCCCACCGAGAAGGCTGAACCTGCCGGGCTTTGTCCCAGGCCTGCAGGCACAACCCCCAAACTGTTTGCTCAGATCCATGCAACATGCTGCCCTTGGGGTGGCAGTGGGCAGAAGGCACAGGGACAAGCCACCACTGAGGACGCACTGGTTTGGCTCACGGTCCATCTCAACCTTGGTGGTCTCAGCAGTGCTCCTCTGGCCGCTTTTGTGAAGGCTGTAGGACTGTGTGCAGTTCTTGCGGGCAGTGCGGGCCCGCACCTCGCACCCGTGCAGCGTTTTGGGATGATGGCAGTTTGTGCTGGTTGCTAATGACTCTGAGTTGTATTCAGTTAACATCTGCAGGACACAGCGCTGTGCTACAACGGAGCGTGAGATCACTGAAGCAATAGCATGAGAAAGGCTGCAAAAAGCAAGTCATGAAAGAGGTCCAACATTTTCATGATACTACCTGGTTCCCAGCTGGCAGGATTGTGAGGCCTGAGGGAAGAGAAGAGTTGGTAAAGTGAACTGTTCAATGAAGGTATCAGCACACAGTATCAGTTCAAAGCCGAGTTGCCATTTTAAAAAAGTAAACATCACTAAATTTTTCATGAACTTTATACTGAGCATTAATATTCACTCATTATAGTCACTTTTTACTATCTATGTTTAAAACAAGCAAGAAAACAGACAAAAAACCTCAGGTTTATTTTCATTGTGACTTTATAGCACTGAACATGGGCCCAGGGTCTGCTGCTGCTAAATTTGCCTGACACAGCCAGATCTGTGTGGCCAACTGCAGCTTGAAGGCAGCACAAAGGACATCGCAGGTGGTAGGCCCTTTTCTCCATTTAAGAACCCTATAGTTTGAGTAGGTTTTGCACAACCTCCCAACCTGCCCCTGGATTCTGTATGCCTAAGCGCTGTGTGGTACCACTGGATATGGGACTTGCATCGGTGCCCATAAGCCTTACTCAGTTGTGTACAGTCAGTTTGTAGACAGCTGAGTTTACTGTGCATGCACAGATTGCATTTGTATCACACGCACAACGAATTTTATGCGTACAGGATGCATAGGGCTTGCTGTGTATGTGCTGGTGAGTTGAAGATGAATACCTCAGTACCTCCTGGGCCTATTAGAATCACTGTGTGTGTGATATGCATGTAAGTCAAGTGCATCTGGAAGATATCAACCTGCATCAATCTTTGTGCAAAACTAGTGCTGTGTGTAGTGTATAGCTTCTGCATATGTTGGAAACTAGCATGTTTCTTCCCTATTTGGGAGGCTTGTAGAGGTGATTGCGCTTGCAGAATGTGGAGTGACACAGAAAAAGTAATTGAAAAAAATACGGAATTTCTTTCCTATCATGCTTTCAAAGAGCTATCTGTTTTTTAGCTAATCATCTTCATAATTGTTCTCAGTTATGTTCTCATTGTACCCATAATAATTGTTCTCAACTTGCTATCATACGTTATCTCAATGATCGCCATTCTCACATTGCTATCCAGAACAGCAGAAACTGTATTTTGTAGCAGGAACAAATCCCAAATAAAAGCTTCTGAGGAAAATATTTGATGGTTCCAAACCAAATGACTTAAGTTTTGTTAGTCAAAAACCACACAACTGGAGGCATTTTATATCAAAGCACAGCTCCACTCTGCTGCAAGGGAGAACAAGGAGGACAACTGCTTCTAATAACAGCTCCTTGAAGGAACTTTCTCCTCACAGCATAAGGACTGCCACTTTTGGATTTCAAAATTCTGTCTGGTGAGAAATAACTAAGCTGTCCAGTGGGGATAATGTGTGCTGCAGATTTCCTGGATGACAAAACAGTGTTTTGCTCAATCATCTCAATTCTGAGGAGCAGCAGACAACAAACTGTTGACTTGCACATGACCGTCGTTAGCTGGCAGCAATTTACTGTGCCACATCTACCTTTAATCAACAGTGAAACAACTTGTATGGGGTTAGATAGAGGGCTACTCTTTTGAAATTGAGGGCTACTCTTTTGAAATTGATCTTACGACCATCAATTGTGAGGTCCAACATCACTGTTGAAACATATCCTTTATAAGTACTACAATCCCTTTAATAGACATAGATATATCTTGCTGTCTTCCATAATATGGTTGATTACCATAACACATTAATTCATATTAACACAGGATGGTACTAGTTCAAGATGTTCAAGATGGTTCAAGAAGCTGGGAATTTACCACTTGTAGCTGATTAAAGAATGAATATGTTTTCTGATTAAAGATGAATATTTGCTTTCAAGGCCAATATAAATGATGTAAATGTTCCCTTTGTAATTTTGAGAAAATAAATCCCCTACTACTGTCATAGCTGAGGAAACTTGCCCTCAGATATGTCTCACACTGTTGCTTAGGCAAGAGTGAGAGTTTGTGTGTGTAGATTAAAGAGATTTTAAGTTCATTGTCACAGAGTGAGACTTTAGGCTATCTTACAAGTCCTGTCACAGGTTAACATTGTGTGCTCTGTTGCAAAATACAAGTAAGAGGAAAAAAAATCACTGAAGTCTGGGAGACACTGCTATAATTCCCCCAAAGAAACATTCCTTATATAGGTCAATAGCAGAGGTCTCCAACAGAACAGGGAACAGTGCTTTTTGTTCATATCTTTTTTTGTCTATAGTGGCAATGTTGTGTTATGCTTATTTTTGTTAAACCACAAGCTATGAAAAGTGAATAATTAGATAGAGGGATGCACTATTCTGTGCTATTCCAATATATGTCACGAATATTCTAAGTTTAGTAAAACATTACATAAGTAAGTAATTTATAGGCCCTTATTTTTATAGCTTTGTTCATATGTTTTGTTAGAGTTAGGATGGTTTCTTTAGGTTTAGATGGTTAGGATGTTTCTTGCAATGTAATAATGTTGCATAAGAATAATGTGAAATTTCATCTTTTATATCTCAGTAATTTATTCCAATATCTGAGACACAGGACTTTCCTTAGAACTTTTGTTCTGAAGCTTTCCTCCTTATTATATCAATCACATTTAGGAAAATCTGTGTTTATTTTGCAAAGAAGTACAAATATTAAAACTTTAGTGCCTGCAGCAGTCGCAAAGAGAAAACACTTGAACTCACAACAATAAAAAGGAAGCTTAAAATAAATAGTGCAATGCTATAAACTTATCAAGAAAATTCAAGATCATATGCATTCTCAAAAAGTCCAAAGACAAAATTTGGCTTTGCAATCTACAGCCATTCCTGGCTTTCTGCCCAGCCATTCTCCTATCATGATACCCCCAGCTGGGTTTCAGAGTTCAGAAGGTGAGCTTCCAGAAGTTGACTTAAAGGATCAAAGACTGAGCTTTGATCTGAAAGGTGAAGGAACTGCAGTGGTGTGAACTGCGGTTCCTCATATTTGTAATGGAAGCTTTGCTTCAGATTGTTGAGGTATAGTAGACAAGCACTGTCTTTCATTAATTATTAAAATAAATCTTTAAAATTCTGCAACTCCTTCTTTTCTAGGGTCTCTGACCTCACTCAGAACTGCTTCGTCAGCCTCCAGACTCCCCAGCCCAGAGCAGCCTTGGTTGCCCCTGCCTGGGTGCATAGTTGGGGGACACTCTGTCTGAACTTCCTAACTTTTCTTCTGAGGACCTGCTGGAAGTTCTCCAAACATATTCTCTCTCCTGCTTTTCCCTTATTTATAATACCTCTGTCTTTCTGTTTCAGGTGCAGAGGAGGTGAGGACAGAGAAAGGAATTAAAAGAAACAGGACAGAGTAAAGTCAATAATGAGTGACTGCCATATGCTTTCACTGACATTTATATTTAATGTCATATCTTCTGAAGACAAGCATAAGTGAACTGCAACACAAACGTAAGTTTAAAATGCATAATCAGAAGCTCAAGGGCTAATATGTACTCATATCTTTGCCCCATTGATACTTCCTCTGTATATTTTCATGTCCATAAAAGCTTAGGTTACGAAATGTTTCCTTTCAGTGAGAGTACCAATGGCTAAAACCGATGTGCTTTGTGCCAGATGTCTTTGATGAAGTGCTGAGAGCGTGACACGTACAGTGCCTTTATGCATTGCACTCTAAAAGGTTGTGGAGTCTGTGATCTCAAGCAAAGCAAGAGACAGACTGGGCAGCAAACTAATCTGGACAGTTGTCACAAAACATTTCGATTTTTAAATCACTCTCTATCTTAATGAGCCCATTTCAATTCCTCACCCTTCAGCAAACACTCTGGGGGTCCTAAACATGAGCCTGCTGGGGCAAACTGGTGCTGATGCTCTTAAATACAACTCTATTCTGGAGCAGGGGAACTGGAAGTTCTTGTTTGTCTGTTTATAAAGGCTTCCTGCACTTTTATTTCTCTCACAAAAAAAGAGAAACTTCGCAACTTTTTCCCAGGTTCAGGTCAATTAACCTGGATTAATGCTCACATTACATGGTGAAGCACTTCATTGCTGTGATGTTTTTGTAAGGTAATGTTGGTAGCAGCAATGACTACTGATGAGTGGTCTGATCTGAGCTAGTTTCTGGTATTTGAATTGTCAGATAAACCTGTTTGGCAAGAGCTCATCAAATTAGAGGATAGGCAGCGAAAGCTTATGATTCTTAGTATAGTACATGGCAGAGTGGAAAGAAACACTGTATATAGAGGATTACAAGTTTATTGAATATTAGAGCTGCGTTAAAAGTGACCATTCATTTCTACAGAGTCAGCATACTTTGAACTTCGTATATATCAACCAGGAGCGTAGAAAGCATTTTAAGCTATGCAATTCTTTCACCTCAAAACGTGTCTGAGTGGCTGCCAGTTGTTTCAATGAGATCCGTTGAATTTAACACCAGCTTTAGCCCCTCGACTTCACTGTAGATTTACTCTGGAACTAGATCTGTTTGAAGAAGATAGCATTGATGGCTAGTGTCTCCCCTTTCCCACAGAATATTAATAAGCAGTGTAAATACACAGATTTTTACGTACAAAGCTGAGATAACCTTTGCCTCCAGTCAGCTCACTACCCAAACACATGTGACTTTTAAATACCTGACTGGAATGAGGATAAATACTTATCCCCGCAAGTTTCTCAAATGTTACCAGATTTGAATTTTGCTGCAATAGACCATTCAGCAGAAAGTCAAATTCTAAGGAAGACAAGGTTTTAGGCTTCCTTGTAGGCTATTGTTTGTGGACCATTTAAACTGATCCTGCTCTAGTTTTGGTTTCTTGAATTTTTTTTTTTAAGTCATGGGCTAACCAGTTTGGAAAAGATAAAAAAACTGTCATCCTTGCCCTATTTTTAGAATCCAACTTTTCCTATAATACTAATTCTGGGCAGGATTTCTCACTTCCGGTTTCTGTCCAGATGTTAAAGATTTGGAACATCGGAAGAAAATCTGACCTAATGGTATTTCCATCAGGTTCCGTTAGTGGAACAACTGGAAGCCTCATGAGGAAAGCCCTTCTCTGTCTAAGTTTTCAGACTAGTTTTGCAGATTCAAGAGCCTAGGAAACTTCGGATAAGCTCTGAGTAAGCATCAAAATATTTGGATGCTTATCAGAACTAAAACCAAAGTGAATATTATGAGTTCATTCATCTTTTTTTTTTTAAACCACACAAGTGGTAACAAAATCTCAGGATGACACAGAAATGGAAATAACTACACATTAATCATGATTAATTAACTTCTCCCCATGTCATAAAATAATCATCATCTCATGCAAAATGAAAATTAGATGTTAAATACAAACATAACATTAATTCAAAAAAAGTTGTCAGAACAGAAAAGCTTGTGATTCTTAGAGCTGTAATGCGAAACCAATAAACATGTACAGATATAAAAACCGCCTGTGACTTTTTAGAGAATGAAAAAAAAGTATTACAGTGTTTTACATTTAATACTTATCAATTCTGTTATAGAACTTTTAGTTGTGTCAGGATGAAATTACAAGAATTATACAGCACTATTTTAAGGCACTATTGCACTTTTTTTCAAGATTTGAGAAAGGTTCTTGCAATTCTAGGAAATACTCTTTCAATAAATTATTGAATTATTTACACTGCAACATTGGTTGCAAAGCTAGGTGAGAATTTGAACTGATTTTTTAAATATAATTCAATTGTTTGTGCATATGCATCAATTACATGACTATATACTATCTGTTCTGTAGGGCTTTGCTGAGTCAACAGAAAGCAAGAGCCTTTCTACATCATGTTATAATGATGATTTTCACGGCATGTTTATAGCACTTATACATTTTGAAGGAACATGCTGCTGTTTAACACAGGTGTAGTGTGAGTGCTCAGCTTTTCTCCTGGTAAAAACTATTGTGGAAGGAGCAATACAGCAGCTTTTTTTTTCTTTTTTTTTGGTGTAAAGAATTGTATCGCAGATGCAGGAAGCAAATGCAGTTCTCCATAGTGATTCTTGATTTCCTCAACTATTTTTTTTCTCCTGTCAACCCCTTCCCATATCCTGTTCCCCCTTTCTCACTGGTTCTAAGTATAATGCACAGAGAATAAGCACCTCAGATCCTACAAATAAGCCCAGTTCTTACCAGGATACGTATAAACTCTCAACACTGAGTAAAACTGCATCCTTAACAAGTATAAAGAAAGACTATCAAAATATATATTGTTATGTCTCTGCTTTTAAATCATGGGCATCCATGAGCTCCATTCTGGGAATAATACCTCTGCTCACCTCTCTTTAAATGGGATCATCTAACTAAAGCCACCCTATTTTGCTCTTGCTTAATGTTATGTTGGTACAATATTCTTGTTAGGGGCTGCAACTAAAGAAAAAACAGTGAGGAAAAGTGGTTTATCTAAAATAAATAATAATTTGTTTACTCTCAGGAACATCATTAGCTGAGCCAAGATGTGTTCAGAATTGCTAAGCAAACGTGTATTTGTCTTAAAGGAACTTTGATTTTCCAGAGGATGGTTTAGGAATCCACTCCTTTTGTGTCTTCTCTTTTTCCTTTTACATATAGAACATAAAATCATAAAAACCTATGCAATTAAAACAACTAAAAAGTAAAGCCAGAGCTCCATTAAGATAAAAATAAATAGAAAGAGAATGTCTTGTTTTAGTGATTTTGAGGGATAAAGAGAGATATCAGTGGTGGCTTTGCACGGAACAGCCGCAGAACAGAGGAAGTAAACCGCAGTGGGAGAAACACATACCAGCTTTTTCGACTGTTGTAATTCAGGATTGTAATGGAAGACCTAGCCTGCCATCTGAACATTCTTAATTCATTGCAAAAGCTGAGCAGAATGCATGTTTTCAATTTAATTTGGTGTAGCTAAGTTCTTTTATGACTCATCTTAGAGGCAAGAAGGTACCTACTGCGATTGCAACACGTATGTAGTGCCATGAGTTTCTCATTTAGCAGGGAGTAATTATGGGCATGTTTGCAGACTATGCTTATATCTTCTCACAGCCCAAGTCACACTTATTTTTCTTTACATTATTTACAAAAACTTATGTATTCTTTTCTATTTTCTTACGATAAGAGGCTATTGTCCTAAGACAAGACAAACCCTCAGAAGAAATGAACCTTCTAACCTCCTTCAGTGTTGGAGTTTATGTCTTTTTCCTTAATTTAAGAGAGAGTGTGTAAGAAAAACAGGTGAGCTTATGTTTCCTTATGATCTTTACATAAGACCAGGAAATATTCGGGGTGTGGGAGAGGTACAAGGCATGCCTATTTCTCTAACTTGAAATCAAGGTTTGATAAGTCACAGGAAAATATACAAAGAAAAAAATATTTTTTTCTGTGTGAAATTTTGATATTTTCCTCTTACTATTTAATTTTTTTCCTTTCTTCTCTCATTCTTCCAAACTCCTTTTACATACCTGTGTGCTATAGTCATTTGTCTGAATTCTATTCAAGTTCTTCAAACACAATAAAAAAGGAGCAAACTGCATGCTGAAAAAAATAAATCAGTCAAACCTTTTCATTAAAAAAAAGAAGAAAAAGAAAGAAAAAAAAAACCCTCACTTCTAGCTTTTGGACTATTTTTAAGCACTATTTTCCATTTTTGTTTGGGAAATATTTTTCCATTTTCCATTTTTGTTTGGGCTAATCCTCCTCCTCTCGGTAAAGGTGCCTCCTTCTCTTTTTCTTTTGGGATCTGGAGACTGTTTATTTTACTCCCCTAAGTATTACATTATATTTTGTTACACAGAATGAACCTTCAGGTTGTATCTAAGGCAGTCAGAACACTGAAGGTTATGAGGTTTTCAAATGTAAGGGTAATAAGTTACCCAGTCCCTCACCTACCATGGCCTTCTCCCCAGGTCTGTGGCTAGGAAGATACTGTGCAGAATTTCTCAGTAAAACTACTAGAGTCAGGAAAAAGCCAGTAGCTTATCCACAACAAATTCCAGCTGATGAGAAAAAATCACATGTTACTCACTGAAGCAAGGAGGAAACTTTGCCTGTGAGCAAACAGGAGATGACAGATCCTACGATATAGCAACTATGACTAATGTCATGTTCCTGTGCTGCACTTCATATTTCAACTTTAAATTCTAGCTTATCATGAGAACTGCTGCTTCTTAAATGGTACATTATTGCATATGCTAAGTTCATATGCTTGCTTCTCAGGTAAAAGAAATAAAAACTATTCAGATACTTATTTATAGGATATAAACCTTTGAAATAAATTACTACAAACAGTGACAGAAGCAATTGAATTTAATGTAAATACAGATAGAAGTTCAAAGTTTTGCAATTTTAAATTGTTTTCTTTAGAAATGAGGAATCATGAGAATGCAGAAGATTAAATAATAAATTCCTAATAATGCTAGTAAAAGAACAGCTGATCTTAGTTTATATTTTTGATAATCCCCAAAGATTAATTTTAAAAATACAGCAATTCTTTGTTTGCGATTTTCAGTATAATGCTGAAATGTCTTCTTATGCCTAAACTTTGCCTAATTCATCGTGAACATATATACATATATATATTTTCAAATTTAAAGGAAATCTCAATAAATGTTGGGTCTACTTATTAATTTCACAATGTTAATACCGTAAGTAATTTATCAAACTAGAGGTATTTGGCGGACTAGTTAGAGGTGGTGACTCAGCAGCTCAAATATGTCCCTGAAGCAATGATCTAATAGACAGGTTCTTTTGTGTTCTAACTTACTGGATTCCAGTTCTCTGTGACTTGGTTTAATCATTATAACATCCCAAGTGTGGACATCTGCCTTGGGATCTTTACGTAAAGTCTCAGTGGAGAGGTGCGTGGCGATGTGGTGAGTGCTACCTTGACTCTCACGCTCGGTAAAGGCCATTCAGGTTACGGACAGGACACGTTATTTGAATGACTTGGAAAGGCTACAGCGTCTATCCCAGGAAAAGGGAGTCTGTAACATTAGAATACCTTCTACAAATAATAGTCCTAGGACGTTTGAAATAGCATGCTCGAAATATTAGCATTTCAGTAGACATTTCATATATCATATTATTATAAAAAGGAAGACTGTGTTTAGGTAATTAGAGTGCAAGCTCTCTCTGCTTGCAAAACATTCTTCTTCCCAGTCTCTGCCACTATTGCCTAATTCAGTTTTGGAGCAGGATGAAAAGGGAAACAGTACTTGGTCTTTAGACCACAAAAATGGCCCTCTGCCCCCAGGCATGCGAGGCTTCCCCTCTGCACTCGCTCTGCGCTGGAATTTCACACATCAACTTAGCAAGCAAGACCCATGCAGTCAACGGGAACTGCAAAATCCAAACTGCCATTCAAGGAACAGGGTGAGTGATTAAGTCTGTGGAGTGATTAAGAAGGTACAGGACATTTCAGAAAATGGCTGGTGGAAAAAAAAAAAGGTAGAAGTGTTGAAGAAGGAGTCGTAAAGAAGGTCGGATGGATAAAACCAAAAAGAGGTGAAAGCAGGAGTAAATAACAAAGAGAAGGGAAATGGGAAGTTTTACAGAATGAAAAAATGACAAGAGAGGTCATAGCTGTGGGAGAAGAAAAGAAGGCAAAAGAGGTACAGAGGGAAAACAACAAATTAAATCGGAAAACTTTAAAAATATGAAGGAAGTATTAAATTTATTAAAAGGAGCAAAAGGAAATGGGTGTGGAAAAAGATGGTGCAAAACTTGGACTTGGATTACTTATACTGTAAACAAGTATTTTTTGAAAACATGTTAAGCATTTAGCTGGAAACGTTTTTTTTCCCCCTCAAGTGGTGTTTTTATGTAGCGCACATATATTATGTGAAAATGTGTGTATGGAGATAATCCCAACTACGCTACGGGTTAAGGATGAAGAATATAAATCATTAAAAGCCATGAATTTACAATCATTAATTCTTCTTTCATTTCCTGTCCTTTTTTTGTTACGAACTCGCATGCAGGCATCCATTAAGCTAAGGAGGAGAGTGGAACGGGATTTGATTTAGCCTGTCTGGAATGGCTCCCAATGCTGCTCGGTTCAATAGTCAGTATGATTTAAGTCTGAAATTCTGCAGAACAGCTTAGATTCAGGAAAGCCCAAACACCGCAAATTCTTACTAAAGTAAGTAGTGAGAAAAGAGTCTATTAAGCTACTCTCCAGGTTTTGTCCCATGGTCTTATCCGAACACTGGTTCCTGTAGCATTAAAAACAATCTCCAAATAAAAACTATTTGAGAAGACAAAACAAGAAGAATCATTAGTATCTCTCCAGTACTGCTTAGCAACAAACAATCTTTAAAAGTGCAGTTGTTCTTAATTTCTTAAGTCTTAATAGAGAAGAAAGTTATGTGTTGCTTTTCTGGGAGTTGTTTAACAAAGTATAAGAGTAACTTAAGATGTCATTACTTTAGCTGTAGTGTTGGATCTTGGGACAGCTTACTAATTTCAGCTGGAGCTTCCACTGAAGTCACCAGTGTAAATAATGTGAATTTGCTTTGCTTACACAATCAATCAGAGCTGATTCCCCCTGAGCTCAGAGGAAAGCTTCCTAAAAACAGGCTTTAGGTTAAGTTGTAAGGACATACACAGGATAAATACTGGTGTCAGTATCCGGTACTTTGCCAGTAAAAGAGAGATTTTCAGTATGTATAATTCCTGGTGGAGACAGGACTGCTTATCCTTTGTATATAACTCTTATTATTTCCCAAAATAAATTTTAGCCCCCCCCCCCAAAAAAAAAAAAAAAAAAAGCAGAGAGGGAAGAGGCCAAGGACGAGATTTTTTTTTTTGCTCTTTTTTCCCCCCAAAACTTCCAACATTTGTGAGAAACTAATCAGTTCTAAATATTCTCTAATACATTTATACTGCAAAAGCCAGAACATAACACAGAAGCATTTAAGAAAATGCTTAACTGTTCTAGACCCCAAGAGACAATTCTTTTGAATAAGATTCCTGACTGGATTTTACATGTACACCCAGTCATTCCCGCCCATTCCTTGAGTGCTTGTTTAGAAATAGCTTGAAATTTAACATTTGGATATCTTCTTCAATATAAAGAAGCCATTGCTCCGCCTTTTAAGAGCCAAACAAGAACTGTTTATTGAATGTTAATTTTATTGAAGATAAATAAGACATCCAACTTCTTGCAAGAGAATGCAGGATATCTATCAATGAAAATCACATTGGAGGTGCTAATTAACTTTTTTTTTTTTTTTTTTTTTTGTGGAGATGTACCAAAAATTCTGGTAATGTTTCTTTTAATCATCTATTACTTTTTATGTTTATAATTTGGCTAAGTGCAACTGCTTTCTGAATTACACTAGATTTGTGGGTTTTTTTACAGAATGAACTTAAAAATAAATGTTCTATATATTAGACCAGAATTGAAGACCTTGTTTTATTTTCTTAGTGTAGGCTAGACATATATTAAAATTATCATATAAAGTACCACAAGTGTTTAACCACTGAGGTTTTTAGAACAGATTTACCTTTATTTTTGTCTTGAAGCACATTCTACTCAAGTAAATATAGAGATAAAAGCAGCAAATGTCAACATTATTGCACATTACATTGATTATTACGGTACACTGGTATTTTTTTCTTGAAGACACAATGAATGGATTTTTTTTCTTACTAATCAACAACCTTGAACCAAGAGTTTCATAGGAAAGAAAGTTCATCAAGAATGTGAATTTCCATGTGTAGAGAATGGAATTTGTCATTTTCCAAACCAGAAAGCACATTCATCTTTACCAGTCTCAGCAGTGCAAATATGGGAAATTTACATTTTGTTGTTTAGGCATCTGAAAAAAAAGGACCCCTGAGACTTTTTCTTTTGAAAATACAATTTTTAGTTTCTCACTAACTCATCTTGGGAATTAAATAAATTCAGTTGGGAAACACAACTACAAAATGTTTTTATTGTAACACATTCATCTCACCCTGAACCCAACCCCAAGAAACTAATACTGTGATACACTCAAGTTGCTTTGCCATGGAATGACTAAAGAAGTCATCTTGAAAATTAGAGGGGCCTAAATCATTGAACTTCACTGAACTTCAGTTAGCTGGGCAGAAGTTGCTACAGGTAAGCTGGAAGCAATATTTCATGCTTTGCTTTTGTTAGCTGGTAGAACAGGTTTACGATCCTTCATGAGACTGCAGGTCCTCCAACCTGGGCACCTTTACACATTAAGTAGTTTTTTACTTTAAATGCACAACAGATCCAAATGCAAGAGATTTATTTTGATTTTTTCTTGAGGTATTATTTCCTTGGAAACTCTTTCTCTCTTTTCTGCTTGCTTTTCACAAGAAACAACAGCACAAGGCGAGTAGTTAGTATAAAAGACTAGAGACAACAAAAAGTATAGAATATCTCTGGAGAAAATTTCCTTATCATGAGCAAAGATAGATATCTTTGAGGGTATATGTTCTCTTAATATTTATTTTTTCTATAGCTCCTGGGTATACATACATCACTAGTAATTTATTAATTTATTGCCTGCAGAGGGATTAAAAATAACTGACAACTCACAGATGTGTACCAAAACAGAAGAGTGCTGTATTCAGAAAACAGCATGGAAAAACAGTGTGTTGGAATGCGCACCAGCTCAAATAAAATACTATTTTAATAAAGCAGCTAAGAATGACTTTTGTCTAAATAGATGTAAATATATTATAGTTTATAACCTTAACTGTAGTTTATACAGTTATTACTCATTTAAATTACTGAAGTAATAAAAATAAGTCTTGCACAGTGCAGTGGGTCAAATCTTCTTAGATAACAGTCTAACAAAAAATGAGCTTGCTTTCTCATCTAATGCTTTATCCTTGCATTTCTGCATACTTTAAAGCTGCTTAAACTGTGTCTAATCCACCATTTAGTCTTCCCTTGCAAAGCCATGATGCAATAAACCTTCAGAATTGCTGTCTGATTGATCTATACTGAATTGGCTCTCCATACCTTAACAAGAGAAAGCAGCAAGCTGGGGCAAATTTGATAAATCATATTAATACGGTGTGCCCTCCATCTTCTTTCCCTGCCCATCCCTTAACAGCCTCCACTCCACTGTGCTGTCACTCCCCAGCTCATCTCAGCGTGTGGTGTTCAAGGGAGATCAGAATAATGCCAACCTTGAATCATTTTCCAAAATTGTCAAGATCTCAGTCTTTCCTCCCTGTTGTCTTTGCAAACCAAATTGCTCTCTGTTCAAGCGATGGTCTCTTACCTTCATCCTACCTTTTATCCATGTCTGCCTCAGACTCCAGTTTCTCCCTGAAGACTCCCCAAAAATTTGTTCGAAAATAAGTCTGTTATATGGCACAGGCAGCCTGGCTGTGCCAGGCAAAAGAAACATTACTAGAATTTGACTAATCTGTGGGCAGTTATTAGAGGAGAATGAATTAACCTCTGTGGAAATTGGAAAAATGAGCTGTTATGGAAATATACTTCTATGCAAAATTTAGAGCATAGCTCTGTGGCTTAGAATCCGGAAACACAGCAAAGCAAATAAACTATGACCAAAGAAAAGTTTGGTGTTTTTTAATCATGTATTTTCTTACAATGTTAATGGATATTTGATCGATTGTGAGAACACTGTGGGTTTTATAACTGATTGACAAAAACAGTGTGGGATTCATTTCACCTACTGATGAAAATTATTTGACTTTTGGATGAACTATCTAAAAGTTTGATGTTCAGTCTAACCTCACTTATACTGCCTCATTCATTAGAGGAGGGAGAAGTAGAATAGTCATTACATTTCTTCTCAATGCCTATAATCAAATGAGAGGAATTACTTGCTGAGGATGCAGTGACTAGAAGAGTGAAGACAAGAATCTTGGTTTGGGTGCCAACTTTTAAGTTGATCAATGCCAGATGAGATAATTCCCATATCTCTTCCACAAATCCATCACATTTTCCTTTCTGTTTTTCCTTAGCTTACTATTTCCTTAGAATTGTGCCCTTTGTGAAATGCTCTCCTCTAACTTACAGGCCTATTAACTGTGATGTTTCATTTCTCTATAATGGCTGTTCAAAATCATTGCGGTTAACACATTGGCTGTAACTGGCAAGGTTTGGGCAGTGGGGGTGCAAGGAGCATTGCCTGGGAACAGACCATGAGATGCCTTGTGCCCATCACAGCTGAGTCCTACCAGCTCCAACAGCAGGACTGCAGCCCTCAAGGGGGACCTGCATTGCCTCTAATCTCTCATTTAGGAAAAAGCAGTAGCCACGAGGGTAAATATCGGAGGCAAGCTCAAGGGGCTGTCATTGGGGACACACACTCGGAAGGAGGTGCTCCAGCCTCCTCCAGAGGCTCCTTCTCCTCCAGAGATACCACTTCGAAGCAGAGACACGCGAAAGGACCACAGCGCTCATGCCACCAGTGCAGGAGCAGAGGAGATCGAGAAGTGAAGCGCGGTGGGGAAGAGCACAATGATGCAAGGTTGAGGTGTGGTAGAAGGAAACTGATCCGCACCAGCCCTAGCCTTGTCAGCAGTGCACGGGCATGGCTGAGGGCAACGTCTAGGGAGAACAGGGGAAATGGAGGCTGCAAAGGGGGAGGTAACTGAACTTGGACCTGAAGTTGGACTTGGCTGCGGGAAAGGAGGAAGAGAGGTGCCTCCCTAGCTGTTCATTTACTGTTCATACTTTCTGATTCCTTTTTCTGAATACCCAGATCAGTGATTAGAAATTTATTGCCAAGTAATATAAATTAAGTAAAAATATTTAACACTGCTTTGCCTGAGACGGCTTTGAATGCCCCTCTGGTATTTACAAACTGTTGCAAACATTTTCTTCTCTCTTACCCTAGCTGTGCCTCTCTTCGCACTTTATCATGCCAGGCTGTACCTACTTCCTACATGAAAGAATGCTGCTCCCTGTGCGAAGATAAGTCCAAGGTTCTTCCGAAGTTTCAGGTACAGCTGTGATCATAGCTGAAAGCAAAACTATGAAGTAATAGGTCCTTTGAGGGGCTAACTCTCTGTTGATTTTGTGAGCTGTAAGAATGTCATTTGTAGACATGGTTTCACAAGGTGAGAACCTGCTGGCAAAATCTTCCTCCTTTCAAACTGGTACTTATTTTTTATGAAAAGTCAGTTAATTTTTCTTTTCATATGTGTGTATGTGTGTGTGTATATATGTATATATATATTTATGCATATATGTATGTATATATATGTATTATATTATACAAGCCATGTAATGTTTAGTGACTATTTCTCAAAATAATGAGATATATTTTTATATGGTATTTCACTTTAAATACAAGATGATGAGCTGTAAAGTGAATAATTAAATTCAAAAGCAAAGAATTTGTTATATATTTCTTGACACATCCTGTTATATGTTTTAAGACAAGAAAGTGCAGTTTCCCGGTGTAAACATTTACGTAGGGCTTTATCTAATCAGCATCACTATAAACTAATGATTCACAGGTTTTATGTCTATACACCCTTATTATAATATACACACAACCGTACCTCAAGCAAACAGGCGTACAATGTTTCACATTTACAAAGGGAGACCAAAGTAAACCCCAACAACAGAGAGTTTGTCTTTGAACTCATAGAGTTCATTTTACTCCAAAAGAAATTGTTTTAAAGTGACTAACCACTGTGCATGGCCATGTTTCATAAGAAAAAAGTCTCAGGCAGGATACTACAAAATAAAGCACAATAAAATCTTCATTTACTTTTCAAAATTTTGATTAGCTGTCTTTCTTGACCATGTTCAATGTCTGTCTGCAAAATATCATTAATTCTGTTTTCTTTTTTCTCTTTATTGTTTTGAGCAATCAAATCTGGCTGCAGATCTGTCAGACTTTCCAGACAAAAATGTAGATTATCTGTAAGATATATTTCTTCTTCGCAGTCTGGAAATAGTTCAAGAAATATGTATACTGTTGCTTGCTTTGAAGCATCATGTTGGAGCAAAGCATGTGACTAGTGAAAACACACAGATTCTGTAAGAACAGTCTACAGAAAAAAAAAGTAATTTTTAATATTTGGACTGAAACCTGAACCTAGACACCAGGATTTTGTGACCCAGTTTTTGTAGCAATAACCTTATTCCCATTATTTGTTGAAATATGGTAGGTCTACTGCAAATACTATAAATAAGTTGAAACACTGTGAATCACAATTTTTTAATCTCTTTTGAACAGTGCTCAGTATCTGTCAGTTTAGTTGTTAGTGATTGCTAGTGTTTCTTCAGACGACCCCTTCAACAACTTGGGAGTATTTATACCCAATCCGCAGAAATAAAATACCTAGACTTTCCTAAAATGGCCATCAACTGATTGAAAGATTTTTTTTTTTTTAATGAGTGCTGTGGCCATTTATAGCATTTGTTACTTTGTCATCCACTTCTGTTCTTTCCTTTACAGAATTACTGAGAAAGAAAATAGACCGCAACTTAATTCAATCACACCAAATGAAGGATGGAAACAGACCCCACGCAACTTCTGTATTTCCTTTCTCTCTGATGAATGATACTGGCATATAAACAAAGAAAACTTGAAGAGAAGGAATCTGGCTTTCATTTTTGGAAAACATAACAATAAGCCAACAGCATGTTTATGGAGAAAAATCAATAACATACTCATCTCCAGAACGGCTCTGGCAAGCAGCCTTTGGTCTTCCTTTCCCATTATATAGGGTTAGAATTCAAGGCACAAATGTTCTTTTCACCTGACTCTCCCTCTGGCCTCCCAGGCTTATTTGCTTATGGTGAATGAAGTCTCAGCCATCAGAGTGGTTATGCCCTAAAAAAACGCTCCATAGTCCTGATGAGGCTATGCTGATCCCTTTCCCCAGACTGTTCCTGGGAATCTGTCTGGAGCACCTTCTCATGATCACACATGTCTGCTTTAGTCTTAGTGCAGCATCAGTCTGCTAGATGCTGAGTGCAAGAGGCTGCCTCAATGGGGCCTCATTGATCCCTCTGACTGACTTCTGCTCCTGCAATACCATCAAACATGGGCTCCGGCCTCAGCCGACTTAAATCTTTACTTTATCTCTTCTTGCTGATCACCAGTTCCTCATCTAGTAATAAAAGAATAAAAATTAAACAGTACCTCTACCAACCATCTTCACAATGCAGGTCCTGTAAGATTTTTTGGGCTATTGGACTTTGTGATAGGATCTCAAGTCAACTAGAAATTTTGGGGTGGATTTGCCAAAGTTTTATCTTGGAAGTAACATGCTGAAAACCACAGAAAGATCTTCTACCAATACTACTGTATTTTAGTTAATGCAAACTATAACTAGGTGACTCAAAATGCAGATCTTTAGGACTGTTTGATGCATTAGTTGAAGGCAAAGGGGCTTGAAAACAGATTTTTTCTATTGTCTACCCTAGTCTTTGAAGTGCAAAATCTTTATTTCCAGTAGCTTCCAGAACAGCAATGAGCTCTGCACTGTACCCCTTGGATGGCTGTGAAAATTTCTTTTTGTTATCTATGTGCTCTACTGTATGTCTAGTCCCTGTTTTCCTTATAGTGTTCTCAAAATCTGTTTGCTCTTTGCGTACTCACACTTTGTGAACTTCTCCTTGTGCCCCTGCTTGCTTTCAATGACCGTGTGATCCTTTCTTGCTTTTGGAAGGATTTCTGGGCAGAAGTAGGAAGGTGAGCTACCTTCATTTCTGCTTTCCAGCCACAACCCCACTGATAAAGTATATAACACTAAGCACTTCTGGGAAATCAGAACACCTTCCTTATCTGTACAATCCAACACTTTAGGATCATTTTTTTTAAGAGAATCTGAAAACATTAGTAGTACTTTTTCCTTATTCTCTTTTGGTCTTCCCAGAAGCACTGTGATGACAGCAATGTGGTTTAAGGCATTAGAGCTATCTCTGTTCTTTTTCCTACAGTACAATTTAAGAGATGGGTATGAAACTTTAGATATGTAGAAAGATATGTTTTTGACAGTAGGTGGAAAGGGAAAGAGAGAAATACGCGGTGCATTTTCTTTAAATCACGTAGATTCATATTGTTCCTCCTTTTGGTGGAACTCTTTTTAAGAACTGGAATTTCCTTTGGAAGAGCTTGTAGGTGGCTGGATTGCAGCACAGCAATTGACTACACTATTTTAAACAATCTTTGTTTATAGGACCTACTTGCCAATTTGCAAGTGATTTGCAGTTTTTTTCCACTAATGAGAATGCTTGGTGCAGTCTGTTTCATATGGGCATGTACTGCCTGTCTTCCATTTGGAAAACAATTTTATAGACAGCACAATGCTTTAATTATTTTGCTGTTTTCATAACACTCCACTGGAAACATGGGATGTGTATACACATCTTGTTTTATTTTTACTTTTTTGTTCTGTTGTGACATTTATAATTTGTCTAGACACAACATCTATACCTATTCATTAATCTGACCTTTTTAGAACCAAAATGCTGCAAAATATTAAAATTTGGTTAAATAATAAAGAGATAAAATATGATAATCATTCCAGAGGTGAAGAATGGCCATTGAAAGTCTAATGTTCTATCTTTTTTTTTTTTTTTTTTTGATTTTGGATAGAGGCCTTATTTGCAGCACTAAGCTGTATCACTATTGGCATTATATTGATGTATTTCACTGCATAATTCTACAACAATAGAAAACATATAGAACCAGCCCTGAGTTTGCTCTGAAATATTAGGTTACTTAAAATAGCAGAGTGCCAGGCTTCATGCAGCAAAAAGTCAATAAAAACTACAGCAAGGACAACTGTCTTCCCAGTAGGACTGTGAAATGCTCTGTGATATGAAGATGCTGAAAGAGAAAGCTTTTATATTGTTCATTAGCCTAACAAGGCTGTAATTGTTATGACCTCAGCATTGAGATTGAAACAGATGCAAACAGACAGTTCCACAATCAGAAGAGACTCAGACAGTTCCACAATCAGAAGAGACTTAAAGAGCAGCATACAATAAATTTTAAGAAATGACTTATTTCTCATAGTTGATCTGCCATTTCCAGTCAGTGCCTCCATTTCAGGCAATGTTTCTAATTAAATCACATGTGTTCACTGCTTTTTACATTTTCCTAAAAAACTAGTGTTAGTGCATCTTGTTTAGAACTGCAGTACTAATTATAAAAAGGAGGCTGCAGTCCAGACAAAGCCAGTTTAATTAAACTTTAGTTTAGAATATAGTAAATAAAAAGTTCCAGCATAATGCTATGCAACTGAGAAAGTCAGGCAGGAAGCCCGTGTTACGCATCAGAATTGTCACACAAAATCGAAGGAGAGAGAACTACAGATGCAAGTTACAGGACTCAGGAAAAAAATGCAATCCCTTATATTTTTGGTAGTAAAACTCTCTGTCTTGTCCACTTCTTCATGTGACAGATGGTAATTACAATTCATGTTTTCTTCTTGTTTAAAAGACAAATTTTTTTTTGAGATAGAATTGACTATATTCTAAATCTAACAGGTGTTCAGGCACCTCCTGCAGATTAGAGCTTTGGAGAGCTGCTGAAGGGGTACATGATATTATTACCTGGAGCCGAAGGTTAGAAATGTAATTTAGGAAAGACTATTGCAACCTGCGGTACCGATGGCAGCGAAGCACTCTGGTAGGGATTTTAATTGCTATATGAGCAATCAGAACTAGCACTGCTGAAATCCAAGCTGCCACAGTTTCTCTGTTACTCTGTTATTTAAGAGAACTTGGATATGGCTACTCGTGCTCTAGTAGCACTTCTCACTTGAAGTGAAGCAGCATTCCAAAATACCTCCTTGCTTTGTGCATGCAAACAAAGAGCATGGGGAGTGCGAAAAGGATATTTACACTGCTCAACTTTACACACTTAATGCACTTCCTTTCCCCTCATCACGTCCAGTGTCTGCCAGATTTATATTTGCTGCAGCTATACACTTCTCTCTTCTCCGGGAACAGAACACCAGAAAACAGCATATTGCCTCTAGGTTTCTGATAAGCAGCAAGGAAACAATTTAAATTTGTTTGGCAAGCACTCAGCTAATCATTTTTTCATGAACGATAGCACTATTAGATTTTAAACAGAAAAAAAGTGTTTGTATTATAAACAGAAGTGTTCTGCTTTAACATGTCTGCCAAAAAAACACTCTGTTCAGGCTCTGAACAACTCCATGGCTTTTTTTTTTCCCCCCCACTCACCTTTGAAAAATTATAGTCTGGGACTAGAACATCAATACGTGTGGTAAAATAACAAATGAAGAAAACATTAGAGAATACCATTTGATTTTCAGCCATGCAAAAAAATTATCTACAGAAAGATAACTGTGGCATCAAACTATTGATGGGCTGGAGAATATTAATGTAACAACAAAAAATCTGACTTTAAAATGGAAAATGTTTGATTAGCAACTATGAAGACATGGGAATTTATAAATATATTACTTTCTGTAAGATTCCTGCACTTACAATGACAGTTTTCATAGACCACATATATCTGAAAAATTCCTCTCCTTGTTTTGAAAAGCATAGAGTTATATGGACATTTCTGCCTGGAACTGCCATACTTGGCAGATAGCTAATGTCAGCACCAGGTAAACTGGTAGACAAGTAAAGTAGCATCCGTCTTGTATTTTGAAAAGAGACAAGATTTAAGATATATATGTCAATGAAATATAAGCTGTTCTGCATCTGCACATGTATTTCCAAATACCTTAGAAGCCATGAAGCAGCATAGACTTCTGAAATTTTATTTTATAGCATATCATGTGGCCATACACAGATTTATTACCCCCATTCGTTCAGATATAAGAACTAGAAATACATCAATGACAAAATGGAGTTTTTAATTCTTGACTGGTAAAAAATGCTATACATTCACCCCTGCTTGATGTTGTATTCCTTCATCAGAACAAATCATTCTGTGTTCTTGAAGTCATCCTCCTCTTGCACATGTAATAAGTTTAATATAACCCTTCTTTATGCCTTCTCATCTATATTGTTAATATATTCCAGTCACTTTCATCACATAATTCACTACAGCTGCTTCTCCCCAGTTAAGTGTTATGAAAGAAGAATGGAAGGGCCATTAAATCTCCTCATTTGTTGCATTTCAAAATAAACTGGTCTACTATCTGCGATTAATCTATTTTTTTCTTGTTTTTATATACATTTTTGTATATTAAAATCATTTAACTTTATGAGATTCCTATTACAGTCATTTGTTTGCAGACTATTTCTCATTTTCACAGTGATAAATTCTATGGGGAAGTGTAGTTCAGACCCTAGTTTTTTATAAATGTTTATAATAAGCATGATCTGCCTAGGGAATGGTGAGGGGCAACTCAAAAGCACAGCTGAAATTTAATACCAGCAGAAATCGTGCTTGAAATTATAAGTTTGAGCAGTGATGTAAAGAAAGGATTGATTTGGACTTTCTAGAGCCATGTGCCCTTTCTAGAGGGTACAATGTATCCTTTTTTTTTTTTAATATTTGGATAATTAGTGCTCTGTGTGGGATAAGCTATCTTTTGTGTACTCCTTTAATGATGTTCTTATGTCCTCTTCTGTAAGACTTAGACTCTGTGGCAGCTATGGAAAGTAAAATTTACCCAGATACCCTTGCCTAAAGGCCCTCTTAAATTATTTGAACAGAATGTATTGATCCTCACTCTGTGTCCATTTTTCAAGATAGGTGTCATTTATTATCTAATTTATAGCATTAGCATGCTTCAGGATCAAACCTCCTGTATTTACAGAAATATGCATATTAATATAGAAATATGTCTTCAAATTTGTCAGAGTTACAGAAAAAAAGGGCAGATAAATACTTGAGCAAGGAGTTAAAGCAGAGGGGAGGTTAGATTGTTCACTAGAGTATCACATCGCAGCACTGGATACCAGCTCCAACCAGACAAGCAAAATGAATGCTATTCAGCTCTAAAGACAGAATTTATGCTGAAAATAGCATTTCTAATTGCACATTCAAGAGTTTTGATTAAGAATTTATAACTAGCTTTTATTTCTACTGCCAAGGATATTTGTAAGAGAGTAAAGTATCAGTTTGTGAAGATTGAACCTTTCCAGCATGTACATTTCTTACGGACCAATAAGGAACATTGCAGTGCACTACAGGAGTGGTCTGTCATTTCTGAAGACAGAATAATTTAATCTTTTGTAGACCAACTGCAAGCTCCTTTGGGAAGGAAGTAAAATAAATTAGGATGTCATGATTATTAATTTTTATGCTTACTATGTTAAGTGAAATAAGAATCAGTCTTTTATGATTTTGGTTCCCTTTAACACAGAACTTGCACTTAAAAATATATGTATTCAATAGAAAAATGGTCACTAGTTGAAAGATAGACATAAATATTTATCACAAAATATGATTAATAAATTAACATTAAATTAAAAATTAATTAGAACTCAAAAAATTACAAAAATCCATTGCTAATCAAACAAAAGGCTGCATTTTCTTTGCTTTGGTCTCCATCCCATCTTAGGGAGTGTTTACAAAAGTAAGGTATCAAAATTAAATAGAAAAATACACCTCTCTCCTTCAGCTCCATTGTGAACGTAGGAAACACAAGGCTCCGTCTAATCCCCCTGTCTCTGTTTTGCCATGTTTGGCCTAGTTTGGCCATGAAGTAAACAGTATGTAATGTCTGTTGACTCCAAACAGGCAGGAGTAGGAAGTCTAATTAGCCTACAAAGAGATGATTATTACTTTGCAGTCTAATGCACATTAGATGTACTTAAACATGTTAATACACTTCTTCAAAAGAAGAAGGGTGGGTTGCAATGCTCTGGCGTACTAACATCTTATTTTTTTCCTAATGCATCATACTGTGGTCAGAAGCACTGGCCTTGGATACACATCAGAGCAGCTTCCAAGACAAAATTAATATATACTTAAGTCTCTTCTTTCTTTTTTCTTTTTTTTTTTTATAAAAAGGCATTCCTATTTGAAAGAACTCAGCTAGAACCAGGGTATAGATGAGAAATAGCACACCTTTCAAAAGATAAATCCCTGTGCAGAAAAGCAGTAACAGTCTACATAGAGTAACAAGAGCTAGAACGTAGCTTGGTGATGCTGTTTGACTGAGAGTCCTACTTTTAACTCTCTTCCTCTGGTTCATTTAGGTTTGCACCCAAGTATTTTGTTGTCCAAGAAACTTCCACAATGCAAAGCAAAATTTGGTCAAAGTAGGCTCTTTACTGCTAAATACAAACTGCAGTCTTTCTTTTCTTTCTTTCTTTCTTTTCTCTCTCTCTCTCTCTCTTCTTTCTCTCTTCTTTCTCTCTTCTCTTTCTCTCTTCTTTCTCTCTCTCTCTCTTTCTCTCTTCTTTCTCTCTCTCTCTCTTTCTCTCTCTCTCCATCTAACCCCGTCTTGATTTGCTGAATAGTCTATTTTGGCAAAATAACTGTCATTAGGGAAAATAACCAGAGATGCATCTTGTTAAAAAAGAATACATTCTAAATTAAAATGGAAAGAAGCAAGAAAAATATCCAACATTTTGCCAATGTGGAATAAAGCTAAGAACTCACAGAAAGTTCCAGTGTACATTTTTTCCCTTCCAGTTCTGTTTCCAAACTGCTTACCTTGCATACGATGCTCAAGAAAAATACATTTGAGATTATCTGTAAGGAGAAAAAATACAGTTTTGCTGACTTTAAGGAATGTGGATGAGGTACAGAAGTCAGCGAATCCTTCCATCCTTGGCCACAGCCATGCTGCTTTGAACAAGAATGTGGGATTAGTAGAAAGCAGTGAGAAGGTGGGGGATATCTGTATCCCAGTAGAAAACACAAGAAATTCCAAAGCATGCCAGTAACTTCACGCACAGGCAGAAAACTGCAGCAGTTTCTAGGTATTGTCCATATGAGGGTATGCCAGCTGAAAATTTTGACTTTCATTCCTAAGCAAAGTTTAGAAACTGCAACTATTATAAAAGCAGGAAAAAATATTTGAAGACACACACATAAAAACCTTTGTAGTATATACATATTTCAATAGAATGTGCTACATATACAGTAGATCCTAGCATTGCAATGGGAAGAATCATTATACACTGATGAAACTGTGACCATATAAACTTTGAATCTGCACTAAGAAATATTAGGAGTATGTTTTAGTAGCTAAAATTTTCACAATAAATTATATTGTAAAATTCTGATCTGATTAATATTTTTCTGTTCACAGCATTTTTTCTTTCACTTACAGAAATCTGTCTGCAAGTTCTGCAGCATCCTCACAATTTTTCCCCATTTCTCTTTTACATGCTCTGCAATCACATGTCACCAAAAACTATTTCTGACCCGTCTTGAAGAACCTACCGCCTTTGTGGCAATTATAAGGATTAGTGGAAATCCCATTTGCAGATATGCCTATAATGGCAGACATCTGCACAAGCGCATCCCATCTTCCAAAGAGAACAAAGTCATTCACCAGCATCTCACATTAACTGACATTATGTTGTAACTAGTAAAAACAAAATAGGAAAAAAATATATATATACACCAGACTGAAGTACCTGCCATTACTGTTGCCACATTCAGGGGAGGGATTAAGTTTCTTTTAAACTGTTTACATGATTTGTTATGACTCATGACAACACCAGGAATGAGCAAGCTGGTTGCTTGCATGAAACAGTAATTGAAAGCAGTCAGAGACAGGCAGACAGAATATAAAGAATGACTCTTGTACATAAGTGTTCATACTGCAGAGACTCCTCTGCACAGAAGTCTGCATATTTATCCAAAGGTTTAATTTTATCCCCAGAAAAATGCTTAATTTCATCATTTTACTGAAAGATCTTCTAAAGCCTAAGATTTTTCCTACTATAAGCAGAGCAAAATGACAACTGTGCCATAAAAGCAAGGCGCTAAGCATACTTTCTTTCAGAGGATGATTCCTCACTGCAAGATAACTTTTCTTTGGGAACTGAAACACAGTGAACATTAATGCAGTGCTTCTGTTATCCTCCCAGAAGCCCTACAGTGTCATGTGTGAAAACTGGTTTGCGCAACTTCCGTTTCAAAATCCTTGAAGAAATTATTCAGCAGCTTTGCAAATGTCCTCTATTTATAAACAAAGCCACCGAGTTCCTGTTTGACCTTATTTAAGGCTGCAACAGGCATGAAGATTGCAGTGGTAGGCTCTTGGTCCCATGAATAAAACAAGCTTCTTCTACAGTATTCATATCTCTTTGTCAAAGTTCCTAGATATTTGTGCATCGGTTCAAACATTTAGAGACTGCCCATTGAGCAAGTGCCAGCAGCAAGGTCTGCTGGCACTTGCTGGTCTGGAGGAACCTCCCAAGATGCAGGCTGACTCAAGAGATTTCCTTTGCAGAAGTATTCCTGTCAGTTGCATGCTAAAAATCAAGAAACTACTAGAAAGAGGGGTTATCATCCAAATAAATTAATTTATCAGCAAATAAAACTGCAGCATTTCCAAGGGAAAATATAAATGGGAAGAGACCAAAGATTTCTGTCCCAAAATTAATCAATTTACAGATTATGAGTTTAGGAACTACACAGATGGAGAACTAGCAATACCCCAGTTGGGACCCACTATCATTGTTCTAGCTATATTTCACTGAACATCAAATAATGTGCCTCTTGTTTAAGGTTTCTACCTCAATGCAGCAAACACTTACGCAGTACTGGCTCACTTAGGACCATTCACAGAGATTAAGTTACACAGAGAATTAAGTGTTCGTAGGATTAAGGCCAGATACGTACACAGCTTCTGTTATCAAAGGGCTGCTGAGCTAAAGTGCACTGATCATGAGTTCGATGCGTGGTTTACAAATACAGCCTTCGCGTCTACACTGCATGAGGAATTTTTCCCAGGATGGTGGTTACTCAATTCACCTAGCACCGATGGACTCAGTTGCTTTACATAAATGCATCACATAAATGCTTGGCAAATTTTACAGCAATTTACAAGGTTTTAGATATTGGTCAGGTCGTGCAAAGCTGTGTGTTTCAGTGGCACCACACTCGGGGGTGGGGGGAAGCTTTATTAGAGATATAAAAGACACAAATGTAAAGTTTCACGTTGCAAGTTTAAAAGGCATCAGAAAAACCTTCTCCAGAACTCAAACTGACAAACTAAAAATATAGCTCCAGAATCCCTTCAACATTACAATAAAATCACATCAATATATTATTTATCAAGGAGCTTTAAAATATGTTAATACTCTTTTATCCCCACTGCTCTGAGCCATTCTGTAATAAACTCAATTTACTTTCAATAGCTTATCCATCTTCTTAGCCATCTCAGCAGCATTTCTTTGCATCTATTACTGTTTAATAATATTCATCAACAATGATAAAAACCAAACTCATTAGTTCAAGTGACAGCTTACTAACATGCACTGAAGCATTGTCTAATGCATTCCAGATTTGCATTATTTGCATTGTAAGTGTTAAATCTAAAGAAGTCCATTTTACAGATGAACTGAGAAAAAAAGATGGTTTAAGCAACCCAACAAACCACTGCCAGAACTTGCAACCTCAAGCTTTCGTATCTCTATGAAGATTAGTACATCTAATATTCTACAGTTTCTTTACCAAGGCCATCTTTTATCAGTTAACAGGAGCTATAATTTCCATGAAGTATCAAATTTGATTGCTTTGTGATTTGCTTACCTTCCAAGGAAGGTAAGACACTCACAAAAGCAATTAACATAAAAAGCAAGATGACAGCTCATAGAAATGAACCATGCTCTCCCCACAGAACCCTGCTGCATGCAAAACTTGCCAAGCAATCGAGTAAATCAGGAAACATTGATCTTTGCATTGCTACTAATAATCTTCCAGTACCAGGGCTAACTTGTTACAGCTTATCAAGGCATTGCTACACTTGATCATGGTTTTTAAGTGCACAGTTCCTTAGAATTCACAATCTTTGACTATATTTTATTTCAGAAGATATGACTGCATTCCAATCCTGCCCTCATCACTGAAATGTGATACCAAATGCCGGAGGACTTTACCAAGAATTCAGACAATCTTTTAAGGTTTTTAGATTTATCTTTTGTCCTTCAAATTTAGTTGGTTTCTGAACTCCAAGAGTTGGACACTTCGTTAGGCCTTGATTGGTGATAGGACTCTCAAGTGTTGTTAAGTTCCACACATCATCCAGCAAATACTGTAGCTATATACTGTTGCCAAGGAGCCTTTGAAGCTCAGGAGTGAAGTAAAAATCTCTGCTTTTGCTCTGTGGTCCACACCTGGTGAAACTAAAACTTGTTAATCTTCCCAAATTACCTGAGAAGGTCTAAACATGTAGGCTATTACTCATCCTTAGCACTGTATTAAATCACAACAATCTCCCCTCTAGCTATGGGAAAACCACAAAGCAAATACAGAGAGGGAAAAAGGGAGGCAAATGAAAACAAGAGGAAAGGACAAAACCAAAGGTAGCCTTTTAAGGACAAACTGTATGTCGCACAGTTTCATAATATGTTTTCTAGAAAGAGCTCCTTATTATTAACCATTAATTAGTATACCTGATAATTTATAAGGAGCACATTTGTTCTGAGGATAAGAAGATACCAGAATGTCTTTTCTGCCTCTTTAGAGGCTGAATTTAAAGTCTTTGCTTTCATTGTCCCAACTAGCTTAACTTTCTCCTGTAATTTTGTCCTACAGTTTTTGACATTTTAGCACTCCTTCCCACTTAAGATACCTCATCTATCTTCCTGTGATCTTTTGCCTTAAGCAGAATCTTCTTCCCTTCCATTTTCCAAGTTGCTAACCAGGGCCTGCCCCAGCAAACAGCTAACACCTCACTGCGGTCACTGCCGTGCTCTCAGGCTTCTGGGTGGGAGTCGCAATATTTCTTTCATCCTCTTGAGATCATTTTTTGTGCCCTTTGCCATTGCATTTACTCTCTTTTAAGTTGTTCTTAATGCTCTTTACAAAGTTCTTATTTTGAGATAATTTAGGGCATTGTATTCAGAACCATCACTATAATCACATTTAAATTCCTCACACAGATAAAATGTTCCAATTGCTCTGTTGGCAACATGACATTAACTCGTTTCTTAACAACTGTGAAATGTCAGATACAAATTCATGTTGTCTTCATTTCTGCTGTGACTATATCTGTGCACTTAAAGGGAGTAATACAGTAAGAAAGAGATGCATAGCTATTTTTCCTGCTAAATTTGGTTAAGATTCTAAAATGTAAAGAATATACAAATCTGAGTTTATTGGGAAAAACAATTGCTCTCAACATCAGGATGCATCAGTGGTTTAGAAACCCAGTAAAAAATTTTAAGTCTTCCAAAATCCCAATATCTAGGCTCAGGCTCTAATTCCATTAACTGCATAATAAGGAATATTTTTAAAAGAAGCAAGAATCACTTTATAAGTGGGGGTGCATTGCAACTGAAGCCAGAATATTACTGTAATAGATACTATCTTTAGCCTTTTGCAAACGTAAAAGCTTCTCCTAAATTAACACCTTCTTTCTCTCTCTCTCTTTTTTTTTTTTAACCAGGCTCCTATTTCACTGTTGTCACCAAAAAGAAAGAGAAAAACAAACTTTGGAATACTAAACAATTAAAAGTTAACCTTTGGCACTGTATTAGTGCATTAAATATTTAGCATTAAAACCAGCGCTGTCAGCAATGTCTATATATTCCTGACTTTTCCAACAGCTGTAGATAACATAACTACTATATATTTTTTTTTTTGTTATTAAAACACTCCTCACTCGCCTCCTGCCCTTTCCCTTCCCCCAATTCTTTATTGTTTATGTCTGGTAAATAATATAGCATCACAACTACACTTACAATCACATCTTGGAATATGATTGCACTTGAGTCTGTGCCTTTAAAACTTCCCCTACCATGGACACCTGTTAAATTTCTTCCTGAAATGACTGGAACAAAGGAACATCTCTGGTATTATTAAATTCAATTAGAATTTAATTAAAACAAAGGAAAAAAAATTCTCCGTTTCATACGGAAGTTGCAAGACACCTCCCAAAACATTTTATAGGAATATAAGAAACCTTAAATTAAGATTAATTAAGGAACAAAAAAATCTATGAAAAAGAGAAACAGAACAGATTTACTAAAATATCTTACATAAATTGCAAAATTTAACATGGAGCACTTGGCAGAAAAGTGGATTGATAACTCATAATGGAAAAGAGAAAGGTCAACAAAAATTTACGCGGAAAAGAGTTATCAACTGATGTGTGCAACAAGAAATGGCGAGTTCCTACTGTAACTCTGTGTGTTAGGAATTGGTTTAAGAGGGAGATATAGGCAGGCACTTTAATATTCAGAGGGATATAAAATCAGTGGTTCACCACTTTAAGCTCACACAGCACTTAATAATGGGGCAATAAAGTCCAGTGTCTGGCACAAATTCCAATTTAGATTACTTACCTGGTATCTATCTATCTTCTCCTGACTATTCTGCAACATTGATTTGAACTTTCAGGGTGACTCACTTAAGTTGTCCCAAACATAGCTACACTTGAAATTGAAATGTTTTGCTATTTACCATTTGCTTCAGGCACCTGTTTAGATGACAAATATTCAAAAAGGAAGTGTTTATTCACACAGCAAAACATTACAAACACTGAGTCTTTTCTCCAAGTTGAATCAACTACAACAAATAATTAAAATTATATAATTTAGAACCTTAAGTCAAACAGAGTGGCACAAACTGCCTTGGCTTCCATAGAAAACTGAAGGAACTAAATTGCATCAAATGACAGCAGCTTAAATATCTGGGTTCAAACACTTTATGGTGAAATGACTTATGGTTAATAAACTAAATATCATTATTAACCGATGATTACTAAATAAGATTAAAAATATGATGAAGACAGAATACACTTAAATAAAATAAAATATGCTAATTAAGATACCATGGTATGAACCTAGTATGGAAAATTCTCTTAAAAAAGAAAACCTAGACAGTTTCTTCATGAAATACAAGGCTTTTTTATCTCCATTCCAGTGACAATTTTATTTTTTCTAGACACAGGAAAGTTACACATTTGTAGGTGTTCACACCATTACTTATGTCTTTTTCATTGATGATTCTCTGCTTTTCTAAAGGTTCAACATAAACATGACCAACAGACAGTTAAGAAATATTTAAATTTAGTTTTAACTTTCTTAGTTCTTTACTTCCTTATCACATCATTTAATAACTAAGATAAAAGGCAATTGTACTTGAAAATCTTCTAATTAATGCAAGTGTTATATCATATCTGGGTTATTTTATGTGTTATATAAATCTCCCTAAGTTCCTTTAGCTATTTTAGAAATAAAAAAAAATATCTTCCTAATTCAGATTTTTGGGACTGAAACTGATACCTATAAACAGCTATATGATCCCAAAAGAAAGTAATTCATGACTGCTAGATTAATATAATATATACTTTTAACACAGATGAATGCCCCCTAACTTCCTCTTACCCAAAAAGCAGCTTTTCATATCACCAGATAACCCACAGTAAAGTATATGGAAGAACTTCCAGTAAATCAGTTTGACACAGAAACTAAATGAAGGATTTAACTTACATGAAGTGCCGTACAAAACACAGGCTGACTGCCCAGGTTTATAGAGCATTACTGTCCAAAACAGTAACTCTCTAAACTTCCCAAACCAATGTAAATCTAATCCAAACTACTGCCCAGGTTAGTATATCATCCCATAGCATAAAACAACACAAAAATAACACCATATCTGTTTCATTTTTTTAAATCTTGCTCAACTAAATGCTTTAGGATACATTAATGAATTTCACACTATCCTTTTCAAACTCTCTGTTAAATAAATTCTGCTTTCTTAACAGACAGGATATGAGCAGGTAAATTTATTGCATCCGTATATGTTGTTTGGTTTTCTTTTCCTCCTCTTTCTGCTTTAAATATCAGGTGTATTTTAGTTACTGGAAAACAGTGCAGCTATAAAGGATATACACACTTCATGTGGCAAATTGAAAAGACATACCAAATAATCTGACATTAAAATGCATTACATAAATCAGACATGCTTTAGGATGTACTCATTTGTTCACATTAGTGTTTTTAAAAAAAAAAAATGATTTTTTTTTCTTAAGAACAACATGGATGGATTTTTAACAATAAAGAACTCTATAATTACAAGGACAGACCTTATAAAAACCCAAAATTCAATTTCAAAGACATTTTAATTAATTCTGTAGTCCAAAAAGTCTCCACAACAAAGCAGAGAGAGAAGAATACCGACTGGAAATACCACACTCTGACACTAATACCAGAGATTGACTGCAATAATTGTTGAAGAAATGGTCTATGATTCAGCCTACTAAAGAGATGGAACAGTTATGAAGTAAATCTCCCTGACATTTTAGGTTGTTTAGAATCTTTGCCTTCTGGTTTCAGGATCATCTCTGATTAATATTAGCACTTTCTCTTAATTACTCATACCTATACAACATTTTAAACGTTCATGCAAGTATCAAGACCACACACTTCAGTCCATAAAGCTGTGGGTGAAAGGGTAACATCATCAAATGACTGTCTGAAGTATCAAGAGATGGCTTTCCAGCATATTTTAAAATTAAATATAATTGCCTGCAAGTCTTCCTCAACTTTGACTTGGATCTCAGATGATACCAAAATTATTTACATAGTCAAAGAAATCCTCCCCGATGCGGATCTGTCGGCCCTCTCGTGCTCTCATTTCAAGGAGAAATTTCTAATCTTAGTTATCATTTTAAGATTACTATTCTTATTAAATATGTGCTTGAAATAAGGAAACCAGACTCAGATTTTTAACAGAACACTCATCCGTTCAAGACTTTAGAAATTCAGCATTTCCCCCCTCCAGTAGTCTAAATATTGCAACACGAATTCTAGTTCTTGAGCAGCGTTCGCAGTACATTCTTCAATATTTTGCTTATATCAATTCACTGCATCCATACTTTCTAGGTCCACTGAGCAGAAAATGAAAACTGCTTGAGATTTCTACTGTACCATTAATTGGTAATCTGACACTGAAACAGTGATTTCACTGTCATGGGCAATGGGATTGAGAACTTTTGTATAACTCCATTCCCCTAATAGGTAGAATAATAAACTGTTAGTTCTTTAGGCAAACGACGTGAATCTGTTGCACAAAGGTTTCATTCTCTGCCTGTAATGAGTAACTTGAGGGCCTTCTGTAGATTCTGAACAGCAGTGCTCACATCTTCATATTGCAAAGCACTGCCAGCATATTTGCAATATTTCTGAGCTCTGGCAAAGTCCTCTGGAGTCAAACGGACTTCCCCTGCAAAATAAAATTATAGTAAAGTTATAATAAAAGAAATCTGATGAAATTTCATCTCAGATTATTTGTTTTTCACTTATATTTGCAGTAGTATTACAAAGACCAGGGTATGTTTCTTCTGTGAATTCTTCTTTCCATTCATATGGTCAACTTTGCTGCTGCCATTTGAAAAACATAAGAGAGCCTTTCAAAGCACTGGTATTTATATGACGCAGTGCCTTTCATGAGTAAGTCAATACCTTTGAGAAAGATCTGCTCTTCACCTAAGAAAGCAAGGGAGCACTTTTTAGTCACAGTAAGTTACCTATTATCATGTTACAACCTGCAACAAACAAGGACAGTGGTTTCTGTGTTGATGGTTTAATTACTTTGCTCTCTCCTTCAGGAATAATACACTCCTGGTCAAACACTGTTCCCTCTGAAACAGAATAAATTTTAGATGCACAAACATTTCTCATTAGAATATTTCTTTGTATTTTATTTCATACACATTTTACTATTTCTGTTGGATTCAATTAATATTTGTTTCCACTATTTACACTGGAAACAACACTAAAGGAACTCATTTTTGTAATACTGCCAAATATTAGCAAGAAAAATTATCATAATAAGTTATAAAACAATTATCTATCATTTATTAATCAGAGTATTTTCTTAAGAGAGGTTCAAACATTGGGAAATCTGTAGTGCTCACCAAATACAGCTTCCTAAAAGGTCATTAGGGACTCAGACCTCAAGTAGCAGAACATTTGGTATGGGAAGAGCATCCCTGATGCCTGCATAATGAAGTACAGTTATGCTAATGTCCCTTCTGTCCACCAGTTCCCCGGGAGTCTTGGGGCTAATCGCGAATGGGGCCATTCCAAAAATGTACGGAAAATTCGAAAACCTTTGCTCATATTTTCTCAGTGCAACTTGTAGATAATCTTAGATAATATTAAAAATTAATATGCATTTGTTCAGTAGGTAAACCACATGTATTTTATAAACTATAAACAATTGCATAGATTAAGAACAAATGCATTTTTAAACACAGATCTGAACATAAAATCAGCTAAACAAAATCAGTTAAGCTATCAAAGCTTAACTTTTCTGAACGTAAACAAGTATACGAAAATTCTTAAATGCATTTTATTTGGTACAATTCTGATCAGCTGGATCATTTTGTTTTAAATTAGAGCTTTGCTGTTAGCAAGACTGTGAGAACATTCACTGAAGAATCTCAGTTCTTATCAGAAAATGTCTATTATATTTGCTTTTCCTTTTCGCAATCTTATTATTTAACAACAGTTTTTGAACAAATAGAATGGAAAGCATGTGAAACTAGATGAGATTGCTGGTATTCAACACAACCATAACCAATAGCAAGCAAGAGGGTAAGTGCTCTTAAGATTAATTTTATCCACTTCTAAAATACACTGTTGACTATTTATTTTCAACTTTCATAAATAAATCTTACCACAAAATAACTGCTGAATAGAGGCACACAGTGATCAAGTGAAATTATCACTGCAATGTATATTATCTTAATGCTGAATTTGAATGCAAAATCACTTTAAAATTCTCAAAACAGATATGCATGTGTAAGTATGTGTGAGTGTACATAAAAACACAAATGTACACTTACGTTATTTTGTAATCTAAATAATAAAATCACTATAAACAATTGGGGTCAATTTATAACTGCATTACTTAGCATACTTAAGTAATTAAAAAGAACAAGTTCCCTGCAAAGTTTCTTTATATTATGATGCCAAAAGAAACTAGAAAATCATTCTTTAAAAAATGTTCAAGGCATCAGTCCAGTATTCAACTAATTTATTGGAAGGAAGCCTAAATTCACCAGTCTAATCTTATTTTTACAGTATGAGCTCCATTAATGTTTTGCTGGCATAACGCCTTATTTATTATGAAATCTACTTCAGATGCTATTATGACATAACTTGAAGGGAAAAAAGTTAACAATTTTAGATTTATAAACTGAAGTTTACACAGTAAGGGTGTTGATCTTTTCATGTGCTTCAGCTCCCACTGAAGTCAGCACCTCACAATGGAAAAATGGAATAGAAATAAAATAACACTCTGCTCTTAAATTTTCAAAATAATGCAAAACTTAACTTTGATTTGACTATAGTCATCGTTGTTATCATCCCAAAGAGTGCCCATTTAAGCAACTAACTTAAACTTACATATTCTAATGTCTGAGTTCCCTAGATTCTGAGATAGGAGGAAGTATACTGTACTTATCCTTGAAACAAGCCTGCTTCTGTGTTAATCCAAAACTACTAGCACACTGGTTATATTTATTACTGAAATGCAGCAGTCACGAAATCCATAAAAAAGCATGAGTCCTTTAGTTTAAGAGAGGAATACAGAGGGGAATTTGACTAGAGATGCAGAAAAATACAGCACGAAAGAAAAGCAGTTCTGGAATGAATAGCACTGATAGCCATTTTTATTTAGATGTTTTTCTTCTTTATGCATTGCTCAAAAGTAGAGAAGTCAAGTTTAGAATATTTCAATTAAATCAATGAAATATGGTGTCTACAAACAGCGAGGGCAAATAGAATTTTTAACAACATTAATTACTGAAGGTACTACTTTAAATTTAAAAGTAAATGATTTCTAAGAACAGATAATTTTTTGTCCCATTAAAACAGTTAATATATTCAGAATGCAAATCCTTTAAGATTTCTTAAGCTCATAAAACATGTAAAATGTTAAATTATTATTTCTACTTTATGTATGGAAAAATCAAACAGCTTTATACATGCAACTCTGTATTAGCCACCTGTGGAAGGAAGCATATGGGAATATACGAAAGTTTTATAAAAGCTCCGTGTAACATGGCCATGAATGCTTTTAGTGTTAGCAAAATCTAGGGGTAATATATATATTTTTTCTACACAAACTACAGAGAGAATTGCATGCACATATTATATGAAGCTGCCACATAGCTCTCTACATTTACTTAATACACACACAGTAACTAGCATGGGAAAGGCTTTGAATTGTTTAAGGTTTGACCCTTTTAAAAGCTAAACACTAAAACCGATTCCAATAGGACAGGACAAGTATTGAATACTTCAAACTGACTAAAATCAAAGAAATATTGTTACTTTAACTTAGTTTTATTTCAATAATATATTCCACTCTTTCCCACCAAAAGTTATTCTCCCATCATAGCATTAAACAAATTGCTTTTCCCATGTTATGGGAAGGAAAGAAAATATGTAATTTATTTTAAAAATATACATCTGATCTTACTACCACAAACAGTCTTGCAGGAATATGTGGAATATCCTGTTTGGCTATGTCTATACTATTTCATTAAACTGTGCCAGGGAATGTGCCTCAGCACTGGGACTTGACTGTCTACACAGTTGAACTGCTGGAACAGGCTTCAGTCTGGTTTTGGCCTATGCTAGCTAACACTTTCCTAAACAATTCCTGGGCACAACTTGTGGTTAGAGCAGGCTAGAGACCATTCAACATTGGCAGACTTCATGAACTACCTTGTTTAGGAGGTTTAAAAGTTTAATAGTGTTGATGTGAATGGCTCTGTGCCAACTGTTCTCAATATTAAATATTTACAGGTGTGTTTAATTTATTAGTATAGACATACACATTGCATCTAAATCATGAAGTGTGTTTTTTTTTTTTTTTTTCTCACTGTGTTGGCTCTAGAGATCTACTGGAGAGCAATACCACTCCCTTACTGCCTCCCAAAGGAAACTATATTTCCATAGGTATGGTATACACTAAAGTTATAACCTCAACATGCAGTCAGGATCTAGCCAAAGTACATACTGGGACTCAGGAACTGGGGAGGGCTCCTGGGGAGGGCTCAGAGTTTAATAAGTCCATTGAAAAATAAGGGCATTTCCACACCTATCTGGAGCACAGTACTGGTTGATGTAAAAAGGTCTTTTTAAGTAGTAGTTGGAGAAGGATGATTTCTGATGATACTCTTACATGGCTTGCTGAAGGAAGGATGTTTTGGGTAATGGTTTGGCATGTTTGGACGGGATACAGGACGGTCATAGGCAAAGACAAACACCTCCCTTTACTCTCAAACTTCCAAATTCTAGGCGTGTAAACAAAATTATGTTTTACCAGATTGCTGGTGACTGCTATTTTTTTCTAAAGCTTTCACAACCAAAGATCTGCATGAGCTGACTGCCTTCTAGGGGTGCATTTTTGCAAAAATCCTAATCATAATGTAATATCCTGTAATGCTGTTAGAAGAACCAAAGTTGTAGTAACAAAGTAAACGAGGGAGAATTCAGGTATACAAATACTCAGGACAAAACAGAAGTTAATCACTATGCTAGCAAATGTCTTAACCTCTTTATTATTCATAATTATATCTTTATTAAAACAGGTTATTATAAGTAAGTGACTGTAGGCAGCACTTCACTGATACTACTCAGATACCAAAGACTAGAACTTCTGAAAATTAATTATTGAAGTTTAATTCAAAATTCTCACTTTTTTTTTTTTTAAACAGTTAAGAGTTAAATAAACAAAATAGTAGGTAAATACAACCAGGAATTTCAGAGTAGTTATCCAAAAATCTCTGGAATGATTGTCTAGAGGATCCCAATAAGCTGATTATATGCATGGAAGCTTTGCTGTCAAAACAATAGAAAAACTGTTTTCCAATGAGCAGTTGCCACATGTAAGCTTAATTAATTCATTCAGCCTCTTTGTTTAAGGAGTTATGAAAGCGCTTACAATAACCCAAAGAATTTCAGCACTAACACCAAGATGAAACTACTCAGCTACAAGCCTGAAGTATTGCTCTCAAGGAGTTAACTTTAGAAGTGATGTTCTGCCAATATGTCAAACAGTAGGATAAACCTTTTGCTCTTCAAGAGAATACTGAAGGCGAACATATCTTTATTAAAGGTAAACATTATTTTTCTGTAATCTTTTAAAGACTTTTTCTATGAAAATGACTTTTTAATATAAAGATGGATACATCCTTAACCATTCTTTTGGCAATACACACAGATTGAGCTGAAACACTGAATTCCAGTCATGACGCTCCTCTAATTAAAAAGAAGCTTTTTCAGTCCATTCTTTTTAAAGTTTGTGAATCAATAGCGACATATTTCTCAAAATTCTTAAGGGACGAAAATCACAGCGGGGAGAATAGGGACAGAGACACGAGACACACAAAACAAATGACATCACTATACCTGCAGACTGAGCGTTGTAAAGGGAAGGATCTACTAGAGGAATATTCTGTGGAGGAGGCTGAATGGTGTTACTTGTTACACCTGCAAATCAACAAAACAAAACTTCAGTTATTTTGATTTATAGCTTTTAAAAGGAAAAAGTTGACAAATTAAGAAGATACAAACAGTACAGTTAAACATAATGACTCAATGATTAAGCTGATAGCTCCTCAAGAGTGAAAACTTGGAAGAAATACTCTTAAAAATAAACAAAGAAACACTCAACACCCACAATGTAAAATCTCTGCAAGATTAGAAACATTCTATAAAAATAGCATTCAAGAATTTATCCATACAGTAATTTACAGAAATTTGATTTCAAGCATAGAAAAAAAATTAAGAAAACATAGGTCCAAAGGACATTGGCTACCCCAGAGTATTGAGAAAAACCTGCTGAAGAACAGAATCCAAGTAATTTTATTCGACTTTTAAGTTCTGCCTCTTTATATCAGAGGAAAGATGTCCTGTTTTATTTTTAAAGCACCATGCTTGTCATTGCATTCTAGAAAGTAATTTTCATTATTATTCTTTAAAAAAAAAAAAGGTGAAAGCTAGAAAAGTTATCTAGAAAGGAAAAGGAGATGCTAGAGAATACAGTCTATCTTTGCTGTTAATCATTCCTGTACTTTTACGTTTGAAAGCATTTGCACTTTTGACATTATCGTTTAGATTTTATGCAGAACTATACATATTTTTGTAGTATGTCCAGAACACAGTAGATTTGCATGCAGCTATTTCTTAAAAATCTGCTGCACAGGGAGATAATATCTTTACTAGGATATCTGTTATTTCACGGAATGACTGTTGCAGTTAGAACTATGTAATGCAAAGAATTCATGCGTGCCAGAAAGCTACGTATCCTAGTTTTCATATCTGGCAAATATAAAGCATAAATATTTATCCAGACTGAATTTAAAAAAACAAAAAGCTTCCATATCTTAAGGATTTCCCTTTGATAAAGCTTTAAAAAAAGAGCATTCTGGAGTTTCCATAATGTGAAATATTCTTGAAATGAGGAAAAAAACAAAAATCCAAAAACAACAACAAACAACAACAAAAACATTCCAGTTCATATACATCTTAAGCAATCAGATATCATCAGGACTGGAAAACAAAAAGGACTTTTTGTATTTGGGTAACTGTAATTAAAGTTATCAGGAGATAGCAGTATTACTTTTTCATAAATCATCTACTTTTTTTTAAATACATACACTGGAAAGAACATTTAATTTCTAAAAATCCATGTTCAGTCCAAAAATGGAAGAAAGCAAAAAAGGGTGTAGGAGTCAATATGTTTACCAAGGACAAAATATCCATTATTATTACTGTTAGAAGTCAATCACTCTAAAGTACTAGGCATGGAAAAGGCAGCATAAAGCAAACAGAAAATATAAACAGTACAAGCAGCATGTTCATTATATATGTTGTATATATGTATATATGTTCATAGTCTCATTAACAGATAAACAGAACTTCATAGCACTTCAGTGCATTCCTCTTTAGGACAAACAAAAATCCTATGTATAGCAGAACTCTCTGCCACTTTCTGGTAAGTGTTCCAAAACATGAATTATGTATTTTAAATATCACATGAGAACATACAAATATAAAAAAGCATTTCCTATTGCATTTTTACAATATAAATTTATAAGGCTGCTTCTGCCATAGAGCAAATATATTACTTTACGTGTAATGGAAAGAAGGTCATCTTGGAATTTTCCTCTCAACGACACATAGCGGCTTTTTTTTGGATGTAAATTTGACATACCTGTGTTATGAGGTACTTCAGCTGGTGTGTTGGCTGGGGCATGGGCACCTGGTGGTATATGTATGCCAGTGTAGTTACTAGTCGGTATGTTATTTGCTTCATAGGTAGATGATGATGATGGTTGAGTTGTTCCACTATGGAGAGAAGATGAGCCTGCTTCTTCTCTTTCAGCATCTGTTAAGACGATACAAAATGGAAACTACTAGAATTCCTTTCTTACAAGCACCTGAGAACTTAGGCTTATAAAATTCCTATTTCTTTAATTAGGAAAGTTGCCATCACAACATGACTTAAACCATTTATTACTGATCTGACGAAATCTAAAAGCAATACAACACAAGATAAGTATTGACAGCTCACATACTTTCAAAGATATATTTTATTAAAATGGAAGGATCCCCTCATTACTAGTCTGACTACAGAATAATCAAAGTACTATAACCCCTTCACTTCCCCCCTTCACCCTGTCTACTTTAAAAGCAACTGAAGGGGACAATGCAAACAAATAAAAGTAATAAAACGTAAACATATAATAAAAAGGACCTTTGAGAGTCCAAAACCAAACAAGAATACTAAGATACTAAATGTTACTAAGCTGAGATGTAACTTCATCCAGAGTATTGAGAGTACCTACAAAAATATTCATGCTCGGTATATCCCACAGCATGTACAAATAACATGTACTTAATGATCTAGTCTAGTTTACTCAATATTGCTTTGCAGGCATCAAGACTAATGGTCCAATATTATTCTGATGACCTAATTAATTCACTAATTCATTTGTGCTCTTAAATCTCTGTTAAATCCAAACAAAGTTAATTTAAATTTACTATGCATATATCGATCTACATCAGTGATATCAGATGGAACAAGCACAGTTTTTGGAACAGGCTTTGCTAATTGACAATGCTGGAAAGTAAGCAAAATATGAATACAGAAGCACAAGTTTCATGAGTACAGAATCTGGCAAAAAAAATGTATATTCTTTATGAAATCCTTTCTCATCTTCAGTATATTATACAAATATCTCTACCACATAGGAATAAAACACTATCATTATAAATATTAGAAGTGCTACCCATTTAGGGTCTTATGCCCTCTCCTCCCCTCTCAAAAAAATTCAGTTACTATCTTTACTAAATATACGTAAGGGTGTTGAGAATTAGAGTGTAAAAAGCCTCGATAATAGAATAAGAGTGGATAGTATCATCAATAGGTCTTTTTACTGAACTTTAATACAGAGACCATTAGAGAATATGATCTTGTTTTTTATTGCAATTTATAATGATTTATCTTCACTCATAGCATCCTGGATTCAAAGAACAATACCAAGGATTTCTGCTTTAAAGTGTTAAAAAGTCAAAGAAATATAGAAGTAAAAATTATGAGATCTGTCAAGTGCTGCTACTAAAACAGAGCAGAAAAACACAGAACATAGTAAAATTAGTCTGACTCTTGCAAAAATTACTTTCACTTGCTACACACTGTAATTCCCTCTAGGGTTTTATTAAGCTACTTCTGTCATATGCAAACAAACATCTGGCAGATTTTCAAAAGGCAAAAGATATCTTAAGGTGCCAGAATTTCCTCCAGTATTTTTGGTAGTAATTCATATTGGAATATCATCTAACATGGATGGAAGTAATATTAATATGTTTAAACTGGTGAAAAAAGAAGTAAGATTCAAAAGTAAATATGCTACTTTTAAATAACAATGTAATGACGGAAATAACCCAGTGGTAGCATGATACATACTTTCAATGTTTTTGGTGTCCATGAAACAACTACTTTTAAGTAACTTCAGAAAATAAAGTAAGGCTTAACAAAATTCAAGAGACCTAATTTAAAGAGGATTAATTAAATAGTTATGACAGAGCTCAAAATGCTTTCTGAAGGTATGGCTGCCCAACTCTGTTAGACATCTATCAGCTGTAATAACTTGTTCAAACTGTAACCATAAAGTGGCAAAGTTGCACTTTGCTGAAGCTATTATTTTGGCAAAAGATGTAAAAATGGCTAAGTCAGAGAACGTCGGAGTAGGAAAAACATGCTTTCACTGTACTTAATATCTCAATTACAAAAAATTACTGGTAAGTACTTACACAGATGCAAAATTTATTAAATATATATTATGTACTGATATCCTTGGTCAGACTTCATAGCTCCCTGGTACCCTAACCTCCCTCTTCAATCCTATTCCGATTCCTCAGTCTATGCACTACAATTTCATATCCAGACATAACTCCCTGGCCCATACTTGTTCTTGGGCCAGTCTTGCATTACCTCCTAGTCTTCTTTCCAAGACATTCCCAGGTCTGGCTACAAACTCTTTCAGTTCTCCATGGCCTTCAGTCATACCTGCACAAATACATGCCCTATCCTATTCCAGTTTATTCCCAACACTTCCTAGTTTAATTTCCCAGGCAAGTGTAATTTCAAGGTCAGTTCTTCCCCCACCCCTTGGTTCTCCTTCTTTGCGTTTCCCCCCTGAATCTGGATTTTGTCCCTCTGTCTGTCAATCAGGAAGCTTCTTCTTATGCCAAGTCTAGAGACTAAACAAGTTTCCTGCTCTTAGTGCCAGTTTCCCATTGGCAGCAGCTCAGAGTTAAAACTGCACAAACAGCATAACCTCTATGCCTTAGGATGCTTTGTGAACACAGAATCTTTAGGGAATTCAGTTGTGAAATGTCATCAAGCTCAGGTATGAGCAAACTGCATTTTCTCAAAGGCAGACAACTTGGACAAATCTTGGGCAGATTTTTCTTAGAGACAGGAAAGGCCCATCCCTGGGAAAAAAAAAGGACAGAAAAAAAAAAAAAAAAAGCCCACTGATCTGCTGCCAAACTCTTAGTCCAAGTTTTAAGCCTCTGTAGAGAACTTTCCATCTATTTCTCTGATCGCCTTTCAGAAACAATTTATTAATTTTGACTAAAATTAATAAAATGAAATAAAAAAAATCTGCAAGTGATGGTGGTCGTAGAAGATATGAACTCAAAGCAGTTAAAGTTTGGCAATTCTATAAACAAGATTAAAAAAAAGTGTCAAAGCTATTCTTAATAACTTTCAAGAATGTGCTTTCAAGAGGCACATTCATAGAAGAGCTACATGCTTTTAATCATGCATACGTATCAATAGATTAGGCTTAACTGTTTTGAGTTGCTCAACACATATTTTCTTAAGTGATAAATCATTGTGCAAACAGTAAATGTTAACTGCATTAAACATAAAACTAGCTTTGCTTAAATTAACACCCATTTATTAAGTGTTTAAAGTGTCCAAATGTCACCAAAGGTCATAAATACTCTTTTTGCAAAGTAAATATTAAAAATAGTATTAATCAAAGATTAAAGCACTAGATTAGCACTAGACTAACACTAAGATATGTTCTTTTAATATTTCTGCAGTTCTAGTTAACCTTTAAATAGTATAGCTTGCGATTTTCTTAAGAATGGAGACATGCCAGGCTCCAAAACAGTTGCTTCACAGATAGCTTTAGTTGCATTTGAGTTTCTTCTCTTGGAACCTCATCACTTCTTTTGTGCTTGGATCTCAGCATAAAGAACCTGTCAGCTCTGTACACTTTCTGCAGGGATACAGTAATCTAGACTTTTTTTTTTAAGGCGGAGGGGGAGGGGGGAAGAGGGACAGGCAGAGAAGGTGGTGGTGTAGAGGAAGAAAGGAGAAGTTTCATTTTTATAACCAAGCCTTCACCCAAAGATCAGAATGGACTATTCCTAAGGCTTAATGGCATTCCTTGTTAACTCTCTGGACTAAATCCATTAACTTTCAGTAAAACTACATGATGTCAGTGATTCTGAGATAAAGTCAAAGAAATAAGCATTATCGGAACATGTGAGACTGGAACAAATCTCATTAACTTAAACTTTATGTCCTGACATGAATGGTGCCAGAAGTTACAAACATAACAGATGTTTGCTTAATTTGATCAGAAATTTTTCAGTGAAAATGATTCATTTATATTGCTTTTTTTTTCCTAAAACCAAGCTGGAACATAATTTTTTAAATCTATTATCTTACTATATAACAAGACACACACACACACACAGAGTAAAACTTGACTATTTATAGTCTTATAATCAACTTCAGCAAAATATCATTTCAAATTTGTCTTAATAGCCATACTTACTACATTACTACATCATGTTTATTACTCTACTGCAAACTACAGTGACAACAAAATTTTGGTATAGATCGAGTGACTTTCTCCTTCTGAAGTCTGTGTTTAGTTACATAAATTATCCTGTCAAACCTGCATTACCACTACAGATTGGACACATGATTTACATGCACTGTGCAGTTTGCCTAGTATCATTCTGATCTCAGTGTCTTTTGTACACTACAAATTACTATGCTTTAGAATGCCAAGGAATAACAATTAGTGGTGAAGGGAAATGGACAGTCTAGCATAAAGATGTGATGCTTAGGATTTAACATCTGCCCAGAGCACTAAATTGAAAACTCATTTCAAAGTTTTAGAGAGTACAGAGTTTTAAAAAGGTAATGTATTTGTAATCATCTATTAATCTTAATTTAAAATAATTTTAATTTCTGCATTCTGCTAAACTGTTCTCTATAACTTGAGATATTGCTAATAGATGCAGAATGCAAAGCGCTCTGGCAACACTGCTTTTTGAGCATTTAAATATATATTTATGTGTATTCATGTGCGCACGTGTGTGTGTGTACAGATACATAAATTTCACAACATTAAAGGACTCAAAAACTTATTACCTGATTGTCCATTATTCCTTATCCTAATAGAGACTGTAGCAGTTTCATGGAAATCATCAATATAAATGCAGAATATTTTATTTTATATTGAAATATAATAGGTGACATTTAATGCATTTTATGATAATTAAACTTTGCGCATATTTGGAATTATCTATTTCTCATTAGTGCAAAATCTCACTTGATGACCCAGGGCTACTTTAAATGACCTTTTTGTGTACTCTAGACTTGTACTCCAACTACATTAATACATCACACGTATGTCATTTAAAGTTTCCACGACTGCATCCTAACAAAAGCATCCATAAATCCAAGAGTAGAAGTATATGAAGTATGCCTATGTTACTGTAAAAACGTCCCCAAGAGTTACAGTATGGTTTTCAAGAATCACAAAGAAAATAACACTTTGGAAAAAAACGGTAATTTGTCAAGTTACAGAGAGCTAGTTTCATTCGTTTAAACAGACTTTTTCCAGTTGCAGGAGGAAGAAGAAAATGAGCAAGTAGAAAGGAATGGGGAAGGTCCAGGCATATATTCAAACAATGCTGCTTTTCTTCCTACGATGCACAAAGCAGGAATTGATATTTTTCTTTTGCAGGAATCTTCTAATTAAAACTAATTTGCATAATATCCTTCCTCAGTTGTGTAAAGCATCATGGACACCTATGGTACAAAGTTATCTTCAAAAATAAAAAGTAAAAAGCATTTTTCATTTACTTGTTCAGAAAAATAAGGATGTGAGAAATGATGGTGATGCACGAAATGTACCTCAACAAATAATTAAAGAAAACATATACACACAGATGTACATGTATTTTGCAGGCTTTCTACAAACAGGAATGTTAAAATTTTGTCTCACTCAGGATTTCTATCTTTTATTTTGCATGTAAGTATAACTTGGTAATGATATTTTTACTACTGCTTGTAATTACCTGCAGGACTCGAGTTTTTAACTGGCTTTTAGGCAGCTTTTTCTTTCCTATTCCACGCACCCCCTCTTTTCTTTTTTAATCACTTAAAATAAGGACTAACAATATTAGATTTTTTTTTGTACACGTGGAATAAAGGTGACGATTTATTTCATACTTCACTATAATACTGCCTCTAAGATATAAATGATAATGCAGTTATTGTGGAGAATCTCTTCTCAGACTTTTTTTGGACTACATTTGAACTTCAGAAGCATTCTTACCCTGCCCTCCTCCCTACTGATTCAGTCCTCACTCATCAATCATATTCTTTTTTCCATATATAACTAAACAATTTAGAATCATAAAGTAATGCTTAGATGGTAATGAACCACATATTTGATAGAAATAGTATGTATTTCCTATCCTCCTCCTTCTTCATTGACAAAGAGGAAAGAAGCATGAAAATACAACTTCACAGGAGGAAGTCTGAAAATCTGAAGGACAGAAGCTAGTGTCTTAATGTTTTAATATGTTTTAGATAACTTTATTAGACCAAACTCGAACATGAATGAATATATATGTTCGTATTGAGTTCATATATATATCATCCAGAACCTAATTCTGCCACTTCACTATGATGTTAACTCATCATTCTCTTGACTGTAGATGTTTATTGTTCCTTTTAATTAGAAAACATTATGTTATTAAAATCAAGCTTATGCTAAAAGAGAGGAGGAAATATTAACTTAGTTAAACCACAAAATTCAGTAGAGTGTGTATGCTACAAGTTGACCTGTGGGAAAAAGCAATCAACTCTATTAACTAAACTGATTGTCATCAAATGCAATTAGTAAATTACATAAAAGGAACTAAGCATTCATAACATATTAGGCATAGAAAAACTACAAACAATGGGAAAGTAAATGTGCAAAAATGTTTAGAAATTTACCCTTTTGTTTAATGTCACAATTACATGCTGTTTTGATTCAGACATATTTCTGCAGCGTATCACATTTTGCATGTATTTTGCTTGTAAAATCATTAACTCAAAACCAAAATCAATTTACATATACAACATCATTCCTTTATATATTTCAGGGTACACAACTGCACACTATAGAAGAGAGTAGTCTTTTTCAGAATAGGATAAGATAGGTGTGTACTTGCTAGACTGGAAAATATGTGCTCTGCTATTTCAAATAGAGACTTTCTTGCAGCTGCTCAACTCTGGTGGTGTCAGTTTAAAAAAAAGTTTTAAACAAGAATGATGTGTATTTCTTTATTCTTATTAAAGAGATAAGACTTCTAAATTAATAGCGGAGAGTAGATAGGTCTTAATTCATTAAACAGAGCATAGTAAAAGTTACAACATGGGAGGTTTCAAACTATCTTTTCTGAAACATGTTCATCTTGGTAAGTTTGTCACAAGACCGAATGAGAAAGTGCTAGCAAATTCAATTTAAGGAGAGTAGGCAAAACTTGTTTTGAAAACTAAACAATATTAACATAGGGTGTCTGTATGAACAAAAAAACAGCACATGCATGCCAGTAAATTGGCAAAAGGAAGCATAAGATTTGAAAGGAGGACAGCAGGCAAGTTTAAAGATATGCATGGTTCTGGCCTAAAGGTGACAATGCTTTTTGTACAACAACTGTATTCAAGATAATAATCTCTAATACAGAGGAAAGAAAAAAATATAGGTTTTATGAAATAGATTAAGTGGTAAAGTCTAATAAAAACAACAATAAAAGTAGCAGAAATTAATAAGTAGAAAAAAAGACCCATCACGAGCAAAACATTAAACAGGGAAGTTATACTTCCTGTTAGATGTTCCCTGAAGAAAAGTGTGTTCTACCATTTTAGTCTGAGCTCAGCTCAGCTGCTTTTTTACATATAGGAAGAAAAATACGTACCAAAGCCTTCCCCTTCCATTCCAATGGGGCCAGGCTGCGGAGTCTCTCCATTCTTTAAGCAGTTATGGATGTATGCTGCCTTCCATCGGGCATACTTTCTGTGCTGAACATTCTGGGAGGGTAAAAGGTCAGATATTTTAACTGCTCATTTCTGTGACTTAACACATTCAAAAAGAAATATATACAGATCTTCCATCCCTAAAACTGCTTGCTCTGCTACCCTTTGACATCACTTAAAGTGAAATGACCCATGGAAAATATCCAGTGAATTGAAATACAAAAAGAACTACTCTAAGGGAATCTTGACAAAACTATCTACTGTAATGCACTATTATTTTACATCAGTAATTATTATAAAGAAAACTTCTTATTTCTGTAAGCATAAAGGACTATTTTGCTTCAGATTTAAGTATCTGAAACTGAAAATCCTACTCCTCCTGATTGAAGATACTGGATGTTTTTATCGACGTTTTTTAAAGTTCAAGGAGATATTTAAAATATGAACAAAAAAGGTTATTGTAGTTGAAAAAAAGTAAATTCTGAAAACACAGATTTATTGTAATCTCTCAATTTACTGCAATCTCAAAGACAGCTAAGTGCAATCTTTTTAATTCAGAGAGTTTTCCTCGTTTCAAGGAAAACTATCAATAGAAAGTCATGGCTTTTTATAAGACACTTTCTTTTATCAATCTTTCATGGCCAGGTAGTGCTACAGATGAAAGTACTTTATTATTCACCAAAATCTAAAAGTCACAAACTGTGGAATTATATTTCCAAACAAAGTTTTATTCCAATATAGGATCTCAGGACTGAGATGCCATTTTTTTCCTGAAATTTGCTTTCTACACGTACTTCTGTATAATGAACCCAGATTCTCTAGTTTTTAATTCAACTGCAGCTACACAGCTTAAATTCCTTAAAGAACTTCAAAGAATTTTTTCAGTACCACTATAATGATTCAACTAATAATCACTAATAATCACTAATAATGATTTATCAAACAGTTGAACAGCTAAACTGCATTGTAACTTTTTCTCTACTTTCCCAGTGTTGAATACATCCTAAATTAATTAAGAAACAGTTTTTGCTCAAGAGGTAGAACATTACATGACTGAACTTCAACAAATATTTCTGCTACTAAATACTGAAGACATTCTAAAGACTACCATTTCACAGACATTTACCTGAAGTGCTCTGCAAAATGATATAATGAATTAGAACTCTACAGAATTCACCATTTAGGCTAATACTATTACTATGCCAAACCCTTCATTGAATTAAATTGTAACTTACAGAAAATATTTTTGCAGAGCCAAAATTGTGTTTCAGAAACATTGTGAGTGCTTTAAATATAGTCAACTTATTGATTTTCAATAGAAGTTTTGCAAGAGCACAGCAAACCCTATCCTGTCACCAATATTTTATCCAAGATTTAAATTAGTCAAAAAATCTGTACTGAAAAAATCTGTGTATCTGACAGTATTTTCATATGTCTTCTCTAAAACGTACAAAAGAAAATATATAATTAATGGAAACAACGACTAGAACTATATTACAGAGACTGCTGTTTAGAATTTCTACTTCTGTAGTGAACATTTTAATTAATTGCATTAAAAAATGTAATCCGGGATTTACTATATAAAGTGATTTTCTTTCTCATACTGATTAACAATGCATCTTGAAGAATTCTATAAAACAGCCTTACAGTTTATAGGCAAGGAATTGAAACCTGTTAGACCTGTGTGTCACTATGCATCAAAATTGCAAAGCCTACACTTCTAAAACTGAGAATCTAAATTTGGTTGCTTTAAGGTTTCTTTTTTTTGCCCTCTCTCAATGATAGCAATGCTCTTTTTTTAAAGACTGCCCTCCTTCAGGAAGTTTATTACTGAGGTAAATAAAATAACTCTATTAAACACACAGCTTCATAATGACTGTCACACAGTCCTACACAGTATTTTAATAATGTTGGTACAGTTAAATGAATTAAAAATGGGATGATATCTTGCTTCTTTATAAATTAAAAGGCACAATTCTCCTTTTAACAACAGTAAAAAAATAAGTCCCGTGATTAAAAAAAAAAAAAAAATGTTAGATGGAAATAGATGTAAGCTACAGAAGTCATAGAATCCAAGTGTTCCTGCCTTGGTGAGAACTCTATCATTAATACCTATACTGAAGTATACTACTGCACTACTATATGTTAAGTACATCACCATCAAAATCATTCATAGTCACAGCTTGTTATAGGTTTTTAAGCTTACAGAACTTTTCTAAGGGAATTTTACTAGTGGAAATACAGAAGTCTATATCACTCAAGCATGTAAGAAATAAAAATGCTTATGGATAACCTACATTGATTTAGGTATCCTGAGGCACATTAACCATTATGGGGTCAACAATTGCTGACACCATTATGGGGTCAACAATTGCTGACCTAGTCTCAGATTATTTAATATCATTGATATTTCTTATTGTTTGAAGTGTTCTAACTTTTAACCATCTTTGAAATATATCAGTAACAGCTTTCTATAAGTTTTTGTCCTTGCCAAATGTTTTCAACTTTTCCACTACATTTTCAAATAAGTTTCTCATTCAGTTAACTTAGCAAGGAACACAACTTTTACTTTCCAGAACATGGAATACTTTATTAAGAATATCTGTTCCCACATATTTGAGACTAATTCTCCTGCGGAGCATGAACAACAGAGAGAAGCTGACCATGCAGCTAGCAGAACCTTATAACAGATCTTAAATTATTCTGGTGTGCCTCAAAAAGAAATTATGATCTTGTTCAGCCAATTTTAGAATACTGTCTTGAAAAAATAAACTGCCACAAAGAGCAATAAAGGTGGGTTTGTGTTAGTTAGTTCAGTGAATAAATTTTTTGAACTAAAATACCCATGTCCTAATGGTCAGAAAACAAGTCACTTTTTCTGAAACATATGTATAGCCTTCCAACTTCACATATCACCTTTTAAAGGCAAAGATTTGTTGCAACATCAAAAGTATCTATTCAAAATAAATAATTTCAACTATTAGCACTATAAAAAGTTCTTCCTTATAGGTTGAAAAAAGTGAAGATGGAAAAGACCAGGAATCTTACATCATTTCTCCCCATAGTCATTTATACTTGCTCAGTATAATGCTATGTCCTATAATAATGGTTAGACTTTGAATTTGAAATAATACTTGCCAAGTCACAAAGCATCTGTTGATAGGTCATAGTTATCTAGCATTTCATATGCAATTTATATAAATACCTAGAAAAATTATTTATTATTTACCAACATGTATCTGACTATGCAATTAAAATTGGTGGGCTCTGAAGTTCATATTAAATTATAACAACACTTTAAGGAACTAGAAAATTAACTTCTTGTGCTCCTGTGCTACGAAAAGCAGTCAGATAATGCACTAGTATTCGTAACACTTACCTCTTCAGAGAGCTCCCCAAATACTGTCAGAACATCTATCAGAAGACTTGCTGTATAGAAGGACTTTATCATGTTTCTGTAAAAAAAAGAAAACATTTGAAAACATTTCACTCTCTTGGTAATGTCAGTATTTTAGGAGCAAAGTTTACAAGTTGGCAGTTTAGATTACACTGGCTGATTTAAAACAAATCATTGATTTTTTTTTCCTTTTAATCAGACATTTACAAACTCCCTTCATAATACCTATCCTGACTACTACACAGAAAATATTCATTACTTTTTTTTTTAAAAAAAAAAAAAGCACCTCGTTTCTAACATGAACATTCACTAGACATTGTACATTAGTTCAGTATCAGTCTGTGGCTGTAGAAAGCTTGCCAGAAGATGGACAGCCTCTTCAAAACAAACAGGAGGGTAACAGTGTGCAAAGTTAGAAGACAGAAGTAGCAAATGATAGAAGTTTCCAGAAGAGAAATGAATGCACAGAGTTTCTGCAGAAGCAGAACTGGAAGTAGAGTTTCTGCTTCCAGTCACACTAAGGAAGTGGATTCAAATTTCTTACAAATATATTATTCAGGTAAGAAAATAAAGATTTTTCACCTACTTATGAAACTGCCCAGCTCTGTCTTCATTATCTGCATACAAAAACATTTTCAAAGCATAATTCTCCACATGAGCAGAACCAACAATTTCCTGAGTAATAGCTTCATTATCACCAAATTGCTTTTTCATCTGAAAAAAGTTGAAAAAATAGACATTCATTACCTTCTTAGACACCAGCAATTTTATAATCTAATTCAAATATAAGCTGCTGCTGATTCGGACAAATCCAAGCAAGATTTAGAAAAGGAAAAAATATACTAAATATTTTACATTTCTACAGCTTCTAACATAATTAAAGCTAGCAGCAGCATGACAAAGAGAAAAATATAATTTCCTGTAGAAAAACATGTTTATGAATTAGTAGCTCTGAATAATATCTTGTAATACAGAATAATTTTAAATAAGAAATTAACTTTAAAAATAAAAACATGCAACTGTAATATTGTAAAAGAATATATGGACTTTTTTTCCTTACTATCTGAAATTCCAAGAACTCTGGAGCCTGAATGGGGATTCAACACATCTAAATTGATAAAATAATTAATGCTTGTTTTATAAAGGTACTTTAGGTCACAGTTACTGTATGTCTTCTCTCTTGCAAGATATTCACTACAGCACATTACAACTTTAAAAAGTCCCAGCCCTACTGATTTAATGACTTATGGATTTACTGGAATTTTCAGTGTAACCAGTGTATTGCAATTCAAAGACCTCTTTTCAAAGATGCTAGAGTACAAGAAGCTTCAGGTTTCCTAATAAAAATCTGTAAAGCAAATAACCCTGTTACAGTTACAACAGGTGGATTTACAACTTCTGAATAGGCTTACTGTTTGCACATACGGAAATCTCAAGCTATCCTTAGAGAACAAACACAGGAACACTGCGTGATATTAATCTGCGGGCCTTGTTTTGCCAGAAGATTTTAAAAACAATCTCTGAATGGCAGTTATTTTTCATGTCTGAATGTGAAGAAAATTTAATCATACAGATTGCATTTCTGTAATAATTTTTACATTGCGGTCAACTTTTCAATGCACAGAATGTTGCCAAGAAAGTTACTCAACTTCGCTAGGAAAATATAAACATTCTGAATAGTGGTTCACATTTACAGATTTTTGTTGAATTAATATTCTACATGAGATCTTTAAAAACTATTAGTGTTTTAAAAAATGTAATTTTATTTCTTCCTAGTTGGGTCAATCCTAATCCAAGTTGTGAAATATATGTGTGAAATGAGACATTGGTAAAGCTGATAGAGATGATACACCTTACTCCTAAAAAAAACCCAGTTTGTCACTAGATTTAATCTAATGTTCAAAGGAGATCATTTCAAAAGCACAAATGGCACTCAGGTACATACACTCCTAAAAATATTAAAGTTGTCCAGGTTGTTTACTTCTGAAATAACCCTTCAGGCAATCTGTAATTGAGTAATTCATTTCTTGCATTTTTGAGTCATAATTTAAACATAAGAATATCATTTAATTTCAGTACAAACATTTATGTTAAATAGTTACCTATTGAAAAAGCAAAGCAGTACAATTACACAAAATATTTCTGATGAACATACACATTTTATATCCCAAAATCACTATATTTAATTAATTACACAGATCTGGAAACAATGAAGCGTCTCACAATAAAAACAATGGGCAATTTTTAAATATGTATGTTGTTTTATGCTTTGCGAGTACAAAATACAGAAATGTTTCAAGCTTCTGTCTACATACACAAAGTTGTTTAAAACCTTTAGCACAGACATGCAAAACCCCTAACTGCCCCCTGCAGGTCAACTGCAGTCTGACAGCGCTGCTATCAAATTATTGTTGAAATATTAGCACACCAACTTGTCACAGCATCCAAGCTTCTAACTAGTTTCCCCTACTCCACCTCCCCCCCACCCCCCGAAATTCTCTATTTGAACTGCTTAGAAGGGCCTTCTACAGCATTCCACAACTTGGCTAAACAGAATAAACTTCAACTGACTACAAAACAAACTATCTGCCAGTATGTACAAATACTCCCCCTTCTGTAAGTTGCCACATAGACAATCTCACCAGGAACTGAAAGACAAACCACTTAAAACAGATGCCAGAGGGTTTTTACTGACTTTTGTTGTTGTTGTTGTTTTGGTCTTTCCATATTTGAAATGGAAAGTGAAGAGCGCAGATACGGTACTCCAGAAGCTAGTTTAACTGATCCAATAACCTTGAATAATCCTTAGGGAATCAGGATGAAATTTGGGGGGAAATATTTGGGGGATAATTTTAATATTATCTCTCCAGTCACTCCTTTCATCTTAGTATGAAAATCAGAGTCAAAAAGATGTTCAAATTTCATGAACATGGACAGACTGGACAACTGGGCGGAGAGAAACCTCATGAAGTTCAACAAGGCCAAGTGCACGGTCCTACACCTGGGG
>JAWLRI010000145.1:994373-1008832 GCA_034781795.1 Crypturellus tataupa
GCGTGTGCAGGGGGGTTGGACTAGATGACCTCTAGAGGTCCCTTCCAACCTTAGGCATTCTATGATTCTATGAAACAATACACCAATGATTTATTTTACCCTTCTGATTGCTAAAAATCACTGACAAAACATGGAGAACAGGTACAAATAAAAAAAAAAAAGATTCACATTCATTTGGGAAAAAAATCTGAAGAATTGAAAACTTTTTCACTAGTTACACACAAATTCTTCAGGCATTACTACAGCCAGATTTTGAACAGAAACACCAAAATTAAACAAAAAAGTACCTCTACTCCGTTTTCCAATGTTCTTTTCTGCTTCCAAAAAGCTCTTAAACTTTAATGCTCATGCACTAGCTACAGAATACTAACATAAAACAGCTACTGGGGTGTAAACTAAGCATTTGTACCTTTCTTTCTTAGTTTAACTCTACTTAAGGTTTTGGTTTTTTTAGGGGATCCTCTAAAGGACTGTGGCTTAACTACATTTTATCTGCACAGATAAGACTGTGCTTACAATAATTTGTGCAAGATCTGTAAATTTCCAAATCTCTAAAAGAAGATAGGATTAGAAATCTTAATCTCCCTAAGCACAAAAAATTGAAACAAAACCTACAAAAGCACAGAAGACTAGGCTACTATAGAGGCTAGCCTCTCAAAGGCTTAATGTAATCAAGCATAGAAATCAATAAAAAGGTCTTTTCAAAAGGATGTGTTTACTTCATAATAAATGATATTGTTTCTCATGAGACTATATGTGAATACAGTATCTTTGTAATTCATATTGTCTATATGAAATTGCAAGGTAGTGTTCGCTGAAATGAGATATCAAGAGGGAGAAGAAGCAAGAGAGGGAATGAGAGCTTTATCTCTTTCTATCCCTTCTCACAATCTATTACATAGGACTTGAAAAATATATATAGTATGCCTGCACCAAAGACTTGCAGAAACTTAAACAGAAATTAAAGTAACGCCATAAATAACTTCAGAGAAAAGCAATAAATACTACTCACAGCTTCCAGCTGATCCATAAGTTTGGATAAAAATTTACGGCATTCTGGGGTTTTACTGTCAATCTTCATCCCTGTTTGCATTGCATACAAACGACCTTTAGGGGAGACAAATCAAGAGAGAAAATAAGACAGTCAATCTATGGCAAAACTCAACATCAAAGCAAGCAACATCCCTCCCTTAATACATCTGAAACACAAAATCCATCTTGTGGTTTAATAACAGAGTCCTCCTCTGATAGTGCTACCGAGCACTTAGCAGCTAAATCTGCATATGCTCAGTTTTTCAGAAATGCTGGAAAATATATTTTTCTGAGTTGTATTTTTCATTTTTCACATAGAATATTCCTGCCGATTTCAAATTGATAATATTTGCATTGCTATGAAGCAATATTAACTATTTTTGCAAAAGATCACCACCACAGGTATCTGCAGCACTCTCAAATATGAGCTTGAATTCAACTGTGACAACCATTTTCAAAGAACTCTTTATATATAAATATATGCATATACATATAATATCCACACACGCATATATATCCACACACACAAGCATATGCACTGAGTATACATTGGGTATTAAAAAAAAAAGGAATTTCCTGTAGTGGGAGCTAATTAGCTATAAAAGTGAACTTTAACAAATGGAATTAACCAATTTTTATTTACATGTATATACATACTCAAAGGACATACAAAACAGCCAATCCATCTTAGGTAAGACAAGTGGTATTAAAATAGACCTACAACATTTCCAAATTTTCATGAGACCTTGACACTAAGCAATTAACCTCTTCCAATTAAAAAAGAGCAATCGAACTACCAGAATCTCTGAGTTCTTTATATGCACATGGCAGAATTTGACATGCTTCAGGAAAAAGTTAGTTAAAATCAATAATCTATTTTTACTAGGACTAGCATACAGAGGTGTGTGCTATAATGAGTCCAATAATAGACAGAAATATTCACTAACCAACTTGAGAATATTTTTCACAAAGCATCGATTCTACTAACTCATGCTCCTGACCGCAAAGGAACTCTTACAAAATATCTTTCAACGCAGAGCTTTAGAACTAAAACACTGCAACTTTACTGAATATTATCATAAACTAATTTTTATGGCACACCCCAAAACCCTTCTTCCTGCAAGCTGCAAAAACAAATGTAATGTTGAAATTACATTTCAAAATCAAATAGGGATTCTCAGAGAAATGTCTGCATAGAAAGATGCAGGTTCATATTTAAGATACTCAGTTTAACCCTGCTGCAAAAATATCACAATCATACAATGAGGTTAGCACTTAAAGTCTTCAATTAAACTTATTGTAAAATATATACTTGACAGTAAACTTTTCTGAACACATTTCATGGTATAGTTTGTCTCTTAGGAATTAACACAATGAATGTTAGATCCACTGGCCATCTAGATTAGATTTTTTTCTTTGGCAGATCTAAATACTAGACATTTTCAGAGGAAAATATAGGATATGAATGCTAGACTGATGCGAGTTAAAGTGATATAAATTCAGAGTTAAAGTGATCTAAATTCAGAGTACCCTTGACCACTATTAAATAGGAATTTCTCATTTTCATACTTCTCATAAAGAGCCCTACTCATACATAAATGGAAATCTTGAAATTTTCTTTATTCTTGAGGATTAACTTGATCATTAATAAAAGAGCTCCTTAGTTGTAACTGTTACTCTTCAATAATGTATATGTGGATTTTTTTTCCCCCCACAAACACTGCAAATACATCAATGTAAGCATGGGAAGCAAAAGCATTTTATCAAAAAGGGGTATATTTAAAAGCCTGTGGCATCCGTATGCTTTGTAAGCAGCCCTAAAATGCCAGCTCTCTTCCCTTTCAGGATTTCAGAAACCAAGCAAAGCTCAAAGACCCCTTCAGGCACTTCTGTGAACTACAGCAGAGGAACAAGCCAAACACAAAGAGTACAGGTCAAAGAACAATAGTTACAGATAAGAAACACGTTTTTCTTGTCTATATACAAATTTACACTACGGGTGACTTCAAGCAATGTTCCTCACCAACATCATTTTCCTGTTTACAAAGGACTCTGGGATCAATGTGACAAAGGGTCCTCACGTCATGGAAGCTTGGAGGGCTGCTCTCAGTCTCTCTCAAAATACATTGCCATGAAACTATGAAAGTGCTTTAGAATAGCAGCTCTACAGATACTACAAATTGAGACATTCTACACAGAGACAATTAATGTCAGCCAAGCTATGGTTAAAATGCACTCCAACTAGCACCACCAATGGTATTGAGAAGGCTATGATGCTTGTGAAAACTACTCTTGACAGAACACAACAAACCAGAAGCATTCAATATTGAAAGGGAATCTTCACCAAGGGAAACACAAACATTTTTGATTCAGCAACTTTGTTTTATGCAAAACTAGGTAACCTTCACGGCATAAAATGCAAACCACAGCCTGCCAGTCAAAATCATCTGGAACATCAAGTTCAGTTCATGAGATGAAGAAACTGAAGAAAACTCATCTATTTTTAAGCATACTCTCTACAATCTGAAGGACATCAGTCACAAAATGTTGCTAAGAAAAACACTTGAACACTATTGCTTTACTTGGAGCTAAGTCAAAAGCAGGTGAGAGACAGGGAGAGTTGAAATACTTCATCAATAAAGAGAGTAAATGAATCCGAAAGAAATAATCACTCAAGGAAGAGTAGCCTCTCCTCTAACATTTTAACTTGAGTATCCCCTTGCCTTGTTACAAACAACAGGAAAAGATCTGTCCTCTAACTCTTCACATTTTTGTATATTATTATTAAATCTCATTCCTAAAAAAAAAATCCAAACATATATTTTTTTTATGCTTGCATCTTTTCTCAGTCTTCTCTACTCCCTCTAATTATAGATGAAGGTGATCTGTAAGATCTGTAAGAACATGGCGTTTTCATTACTAATTTTGCCAACTTAGGTACTCAAAGTCTTGCACCTATTTTTTACTTCTGTGTAATTTACAGCAATACCATCCCCACAAATATTATAGTAAGTATGTATGATGGTGACTGAAATAATATCTGCTCTGACCTACTCAAGGACATCTATTATATCTGACTGCAGATGGGCAAACACACTTTGACACTCAACAATGAGCAAAATTTATTTTTTTCTTATGTTAATATCATCATAAAATTTTAAAGTGGCAACTCATGGTCAGAATACTGTCTTCCATGTTTATCTTGACAGTCTCATCAGCAAGGACCTCCCCTAACAAGAGGACAAATGTCTACCACCTTCCACATTGCTGGTTGCCAAGAAAGCCAAACATTAAGTCAAGATTTTTCCTCATTTCTTAAAAACAAACAAACAACAAAAAAACACTCTTACATTCCTTTAAATCCTGATATTCTGGTTTCTATAATCCTGCAGAAGCAATGGAATGCACTACTGCTGCACTTGCTGAAGCCACATAAATCCTGTTTTAAAGCAAATAGTTCAATTTCTAAAAGCACGGAGTTAATCTCCTCAGTGCTATGGATACCACAGAACGAGATACTCTTGAGCTCTGCACTACAATTTTATTTCAGTCAAATAAGCTGGCTTTTTAAAAAAGACCACTTAAAATTTTTAACTGACTTGAGATACTACTTTACATCAAAATGATTTTGAAGTGCTTTTGATCAAGAACTCTGACCAAGTAGAGCACTGCATAAAGTGTCTGTCCCTGTCGACTAAATAACACACTGTAAACCCAAACAACTAGACTTTCAGAAGCTACTTGCTCGGTAACCTTTCATAATTAATTTCCCCTGTGACAAGCTCTCCTGCCAACAATTAAAACCATAGGCTGTAGCTGTAAGAGTTTTCACATTTTTAAAATCTAAACAGAGATTATTTGAAAAATGTAGGTACTCTTGGAAATGTCTTGTAATTTTCATTTCTATTCACTCTTTTTAGTGAGCATCTGGAAAACCTGGAAACAAATAAATGAGAGCTATTACCAATTCTTTTTAAGCCTGTTTAATGCAATTGGCTTCATCCACAGATACTCTGCTACTTTCCTAATTTCACTCTCATTTAAATAAATCATGCAGCAGAAAGGATTTTGGTGTGGTACAGTAGTGCATGAAAGAAGCACGGCACTGAAGTAGGACAGGAGGCTACATATACCTAATATCTAAATACTAACGTTGCAAGTAGAGCTAAAGTCACTTGTAATATTTACGTGCAAAGACAAAACCGTTTTGCCAATTATTAACTAAAAATCATTTTCAGTTTTCAGACAGGGCATTTATCTTCAGATTCATAAAGATTTGGCAAGTATTCATTTCCACAAAAATGTTTTGCCAAGACAACTACAAAATTTATGTCTTGATTTGTTGCCCTTAATCTTTGTTCAGTAAATACTAAGTGTGGGTGTGCTGGAAGGAATTATACAGGGAGCTTTACAGGAACTTCTCTGCTTTTATTTATGTCACGTAATACCATGTTATTTTTCCTTTGCTAATACATAGCACAATTTCAGAGTATTTTGTCTTTAGTATGTGCCAGACATTCATTCCTAATACACAGTAAGTTATTCCAGATTTATGTTTGGATAACAACTGAAACTCCCCCAACTCCAACTTTAAACTAACTTTTTGCCAAGCAAAAATACTGAAGAACAAAAGTTCCAGACAGCTAGTATGCAGAATAGGTTGATTTTATCTTCAAAAATTCTATCTGGCTATCTTGATCTTGCCTGGCAGGATTAATTTCTCCACACATATTTAATTCTATTTTATTACAGAAAATAATATTAAGGACTGGAATGTTTTCAATACTTTTCATTTACATTTTCCATAAGTAACATAAAACAGTAACAAAAGAGTTGCCATCACTTAATCCAGATTCTGCTTTTGGTTAAGCGATGAAAACTTTTTCACTCCAAAATTTATTAATCACTCAGACTCTATAGCTTTCTCTTTTTCCCTGCTCTCAAACTACTGACAGAAAAACATTTGTTAACTATTTGGTACAGGAAAAACAACTACTGAAATACAAATGTGTGAGAGCAGGAACTCAAATATAAAACTGAATTATATTGAAAAACCTGCAAAAGTATTTTCAAAAAGAACATCCTTGCATAGAAAAAGAATGAAAAAATGAATTATTCTTCCTTTCAGGAACATGATACAATATTCACATATCTTTCCTATGCAGATCATAAATACATGCTATTTCTATCTGACCAAACCAAAGTTGTCTGAATTAACTAAATTAAAATACTTTCATAAATAATTTAGTATCACTGAAACAAATGTTGGAGGAATGTATACTCCCTCTACATCTCATAATGCTGAAGAAAATTGGCAAAAGACAGAAAGTATAAAATTGACAGCATCAACTTAAACACACAAGTTCTCCTTATGAAGCAAATTATTTTTAAAATAATTTGAAATAAAATTACTTTAGGGACAAATACAAATAAAAAATAAAATCTTCTTGAAGAGAAAGCTGGGAGTTGGTGGGAAAGGAGAACAATACATGAATTTTATTAGAAAAAAAGCAATAACCTCTTTCTCCCCTCAGATTTTACAGTACTTCAAATCCTTTAAATTCTAAAAGTGACTACATGCTAGATAAAGTGTCAAGTCAAAACAATCCCAAGTCAGATATGTCTCTTTTACCTAGAGCTACTGAAAATTACAGTAAACTACATTAAATGTACTATTATTTGAAGAATGGCAACTTGCAAAAGTAACAAACTACATAGACAAAACAGTGAAATCTGCAATTAAAAATAAGTTAGATTATTAAGGTTAGAGGACAAAACAAATCTACAAATCTAGTAACATCTACTACAAATCTTAGGACATGACTGTTTTCCATACTTCCATTCTTCAGAAAGCTTTAAAGACCAATCTCTTATAAAATCTGAATAGAAGGTCACAATCTCATCATGATGATTTGTTGCAATCACAATGTTGCACAACATTACCAGTATTTTTCAAATATTTGTCTTAATAATTAGAAATATTTCATTTTGTTTTTAATAATTAAAACAGAAAAACTACTTTAATTACAAGATCCACGGCGATCGAGATCTAATAAAGAAAAAGGAGGTGTTATCTACTTTGGGCTAGTTATATTCAAGTCATGCAGACAGACTCCAGGCACGAGAACACAGATCCTACAATACAGGTTTCAGTTTAGTTTAAACTGAAAAACAAACAAAAATCCCCTATTTCATCTTCTTGGACTACTCAAACTAATAAACAAGAGCATCCTAAGTGAGCATGACTGAGAAATGTGCTTCAGAAGCGCCCTCCTGATTCTAGCTGTCAATTGCACCCAGGGCGACAATGGGGAAAATGTTGTTGTCAAATTGAAGAAGGTTACTCCTTCCTCTCTGCTCAGCACTGGTGAGGATGCAGCTGGAGTGCTGTGCCCAGTCTTGGGCTCACCAGCACGAGAGACCTGGACCTGTTGAAGCAAAAGGCCAGAAAGATAATTATGGAACAAGCGTATCTCTCATGAGGAGATACTGACAGATATGGGACTGTTTAGCCTGAAGTAGAGACACATCAGTAGCATCTTATCTATATGTATAAAGACTGATGAAAGAAGTAAGGAAAACAGAGCAAGCCTTTTCTCAGTGATACCCAGTCAAATGACATGAGACAATAGACAATTTTAAATACGTAATATTCCGTTGAAACATAAGGGTGTTTTTTTTTTTTTTTACTGTGAGTATAGTCAAACACTAGATCAGGTTGTGCAAAGAGGTTGTGGAGACTTCATCCTTAGACATACACAAAACCTAACTGAGCAACCTGCATTACGAACCCCACTCTGAGTGGAAGGTTGGATTAGGTATTTTTGAGATAACTTCAGTGATCTGTGAATTAAAAAGTTAATATCAGTGCATCTGTTTTCAGAAGCAAGCAGGAAAAGCTAAGACAAGGAAAGACAGTTCTTTTGGTGTAAACTGGAAAAAAATGCAGGACAGTATAATTACAGTTGACTGTGTACAATTCACCTTTATCAGTTTAACATAAACATATTTCATCATTAAAATTTTAATCTCTAAAACAGTTGTGTTCTATTTAATTGATCTCATTCCTATCTCCAGAAAAGATTCTTTTTTACCTAATAAATAAATAAATAAATAAATAAATAAAAAGTAGTAAAAGCACAGCTTTCCTATTTTCAACTCTTTCAAAGGAAGCAGAAAAACAATCTGGGACTGAAAACAGAAAAAAAATATGCAAAGCACAGGAAGAAAAAGTGAGGACTGTTTTTCATTTATACTCATAAAACAATCAAAATAAGCATCACTGTATAGTATGAAATGGATGTCTACATTTTAACTATTTGACTAAGACTGGTTAAGTTATTCCAAGCAAAGAACAGATTAATTCTATTTTTCAGTACATAATCTCTAGAAATAGGCTTTACTTCATTAGCAAGATTAGTAGCATGGGAAACACTTTTCGTCACCAGAAAAATGAGAATATGATAACTTTCACAAAGGTATTACATAAAACTAGTAAAAAGAATGAATATTCAAGAGAGAAAGCTCGGGGATTTGATCTTATTAGATATGGAATGTATTTAAATTATCGAATGTCACCATTAAATGCAGTCCCTGAGTACTCTCTCAAGTGAAATAAAGTATCACTACTAATTTCCATATTACTCCTGCTTTTTCTTAATTATTAATTCAAAAATGAATCAAAAGCCATGAAGACACAGTAAGCAGCTGAATAAATTAAACAGCAAAGAACTGAATAAATTAGAAAGTTAACTCATCTGTCTACATTTAGTGATCTGCTTTGAGGATGAATCATTAAAAACTTACAGTATTTTAACTGTGATAAACTACAATAGGTGGTCTATTACACAATAATTTTACAATTTCCAAGCTCTGCATTAAGCCATGAATTTTCTTTTTTTTTTTTGTGGTAAAATGCAGGGTTTTAATGGGTCTGCTCTGAGAAGGCTGTCTCATGGATATGAGTAAGCTTGAAAGCCACTAAAATTTTATATCAATTTCCATTAAAAAAACGACATTTTTTCACTGAAATGATTGTCAACTAGTTGCAGAAGAAACTAGTCTCCTGTGCTTTTCTCTCCTGATGGATTTTATAAAAATATGCATGTCCAGCCAATATAATGTCTCAGAAGGATACCTGCTTTCTTATCTGAAAGATGAATGTGATTGCTGTGAGAAATTTCTTAAAACCTGTTTAAACAGATCTTGTCCACATATTTCAAACTGACACCTGATCTTCAGCAGACTGTAAAACAAAACCCACCACAATTCCACTCTTCAGATGTTATTAGAATTATGTATTATTTCATGCTGTGATTACTGGATGTTCAAAAACTATGTGTACTTTAGTGTCAATATTCCTTTGAATATTTTAAATTAGAATATTAGAATAACAACTAATATAAATGAAAATGTTTAATACACAGCACTATTAATCATCTTTGAAAAAGACCTTAGCAAGAGTACTAAAAGCTTGAAGCAATTGCTATTAAGATTTTTTTTTTTTTTTTTTGCTTTAAACACAACAGAAGCCTGATGAAGACAGAATTACCTCTCAAATCTCACAGTTTTTCAAAAAATAACTTTTGAGTCACGCTGCCTCTGGCTCACTTTTGCTATTGCACAGAGCAGAGATTTCTTATCAAAGGCTGCCTCCTTGTGTTTGCAAGATTACATCTCTTGAAGTACTTGGTCACGTCCATTTAAGTTAACATAAGAAATGTATTTTATTGACCACTAATCATTTATTTTCCTTTTGCTGGTGGATCTATGTGGCCTTTATAGCTATTTCCTTACACTTATTGAACCTAATGACAATTACTGAACACGCATTTACTACATACTTAATTACTACGATGAACGAAATATTACACCTGAGAAAAAGTATTATACACAGTGGAATATAGTTAAACACGTTCTTTTAGATCACAACAATTCATTTTCTACAAAGTACATTTATCTTTCTTTAAAATAACTATCCACTGTTTATTCGAGTCAGATGGATTGTGTTTTGTATGACTTAATAAACAAATTTGGTTCCTTGATTGCCATACATTCTGTACAATCTAAGAAGTAAGCCTTTGAAATCAAGTATATTTATGATACATTTTGCTGTCAGATGCCAGTTTTTTTTTATTTCTGTCAATAATGTGCATTATTAATAGCATCTGGGACTAAAAGGAAGTAACAGTTTTCCAACAGTGTATGAAGTCACACATCATATGAGGATGTGAGGTCCTAAAAAGGGAATTAAGTATGCAGGGTCTATAAGGACCAGCACATACTACAATATAAAGGAACTGTCATATGTTATGCAGCATAGCAGAATCAATGTTCTCCTAAACATTGTACTGTGTATCATATGGACAACTGTGTAGCAGTTGAAAATTATAGAATGACAGGATGGTTGAGGTTGGAAGGGACCTCCGGAGATCATATAGTTTAACTCTTTGTCCCTTCACCCTGCCCAAGCAGGGTCACCTACAGCACACTGCCCAGCACCTTAGCCAGGCAGCCTTTTAATGTCTCCAAGAACGGATGCTTTACAGTCTCTCTGGGCAACATGTGCCAGTGCTAAGGTACTCTCACAGTTAGAAACTCTGCCCTTACATTCAGTCAGAACTTAATGTGTTTCACTGTGCGTTCATTACCCTATTGTTGACCACCACCAAGAAGAGTCTGGTGCCATCCTCTTTACAGCATTCCTGCAGATACTCACAGCAATGATTATCATCAATAAGACACATACACAGCAATAAGAAATATCTGCCTGACGCCAATTTTCTCTTCTCCAGGCTTAACAGGCCCAGGTCTCTCAGCATTTCCTCACAGGAGACACGGTCCATGCCCTTCATCACCTTTTTAACCGTTTGCTGCATTTGCTCCAGGAGCACCATGCGTCTCTTGCACTGAGTTGAGAATTGCACATGGAACTCCAGATGCAGCCTCACCAAGGCTGAGTAGGGAGGAAGGATCACCTCTCTCGACCTGCTGGCAATGCTCTTCCCAATGCAACTCAGGATACCATTGGCATTGCCATTGACAAGAGTACACTGCTGGTTCAGGGTCACACTGTCCACCAAAACTCCTAGATCTTTCTCTACACAGCTGCTTTCCAGCAGATCAGTGCCCAATCCATTCTGGGATGGGGGTAATTCTACCTTCAGTGCAGGACCCTGCACTTGTCTTTGTTGAACTTCAGTAGATTCCTCTCTACCCATCTCCCCAGGATGGCAGCACAGCCCTCTGATGGATCAGCCACACCTTCCAGTTTTGTATCATCAGCAAACTTGCTGAGGGTGCACTCTGAACAGATGCATTCTGCATCCAGGTCACCAAGGAATAAGTTGAAGAGGACGGTACCCAGTATAGACCCTTGACGGACATCACTAGGTATAGGAACTAAATGCCACCAAGTCTTTGTGCCACTGATCACAATCCTATGAGTTTTCTCATTTAGACAGTTCTCAGTTTCTCACTATCTACTCATCCAGCTTGTACTTCCTGGGCTAGCCTATGAGGATTCTATGGGAGACAGGAGCAAAAGCATTCCTGAAGTCAAGATCACAACAACCACTGCTCTGCTCTCATCTACCAGTCATCCCATCATAGAAAGCCATTAGATTCATTTTGCATGATTCTCCTTTTGTGAATCCATGCTGACTATGACTAATCACCTTATTGTCTTCAAGATGCATGTAAATGATATACAAAATGAGCTACTCCATCAAACAAATATAAACAATCCTTTCTGCAGATAATCTTATTTTGTAAACTAGAGATTAATGCTTATCAAATTATAGTTTCTTATCAACCCAACAAAAGTAAAAGAAGTACCAGTCCTGCCTTTCCCCCAAGCCATAGCATCTGGTTCCTTTTCTTTGTCTCTGCATGAACACAGCTGTTCAAAACCAGTGAGGTGGTCTGGCTAAAAAACAGATTTGTTGTTGTGATCATACGGTTACATCAGTGTTTGCTTTGGAACAGAATATGGTTGGGGAAAAAAGATTGAAGAACTATAATATCTTCTTTTGGGCACGATTTATGCTAGCTTAATACTTCCAATGAACTACAACCAAAAAGTAAGACCAAAAAGTTTAAAACAGTATATGTAAATACAATGTGTGCTAAAAACTTGAAATTTGAATGATGATTATACATCTCTGGCACCAGCAGATGCTGAAGAGAGGTAAAATAAACAGAAGTAGTAAGTGGTTACTCCTGACAATTTTATTGCTAAGTTATAGCTGATAACATTTTAGATTTTGAGGTTGCAAATAAACTTTGCCAGAATTCACTTATTTGCAGTATTTGAGAAGTTGCTCTTATTGTCAGAAATATACAAACAGAATCAAATAATTTTATCTTTTAGTTTATCAGAGAAGTAATTGTATATTAACTAAAATAATAGAGATAAGTAAAGATGCTAGTCAACGTATGTTCGTACTGAACTTACTGTGTAGTAAAGACATTAATATAAAGAACCAATCATATGGCTAAGGATGGCCCACTTCTGGCAATATTCCAAAGTCACATAGAATTCAGGTACTGTTAATTTAGGATTGATACATCCACTGTATGATCAAAATACAGATATTCACTATCATGTGAGAGCAGCCTTGAGAGAGAACATGCAAGAACATTCCATCAGATAACCTGCGCGGCCCCCTTCTCTTACTGACGCACGACACCATCGTCTTGGTCACACAGCATGCACACTTCTAAGCATATGTGTACAAAGCAGGTAGCAGAGGGAAACTGCTGGTTCAAAGCCTCAATAGAGTGTTTTCCAGTGAAGCCTTTAATGAGAAATGGCGTTTTCCTTTAATTCTACTTAATATCTGTGTTGCTTAGAAAATATTATCTGAAAAATATCCTCAAGCCTTTTTATATACCTATCCTTACAATGATACAGTCTACTTTTAAAGGATGCTGCTCTTCTAATAGTAGCATGTCAGACATTCAACTATATATTATACATGCACTGGCAATAGTAATATTAATAATCAATACTTTGGGATTCCAAACAATTGCTCCAAAACGACATTCAAAATTAATGCTTCGTAAGACCCTTTTTTTTTTTTGCTTCACACAAATACTTCAAATAATAAAATGTCTTCTTATGAAACAGAAATCTTTCATCTTAGTCGAACATATCACAACCTAAGGAGGAACCAGGTGTCATCAGTGGAAAACAGGTTTAGATAAAAAAATAATAAATTAGGATTTTGAAGTGATGTCAACAGGCACTGTTTCTTATCCTTTTTGTATCTAAAAGAACAAAGGATTTATGCATCTCATTCTGAAGAATGGTGTCACTGCTTTTCACTTTAAACAGTAATGTACCGAGATGGATATCACTAGAATATAGTCTTCAGCTATATGTGCAAGAAGTACTCAAAAAGAAAACACAGGACATATATATTTTTGAACTACTTAAAGACAATGCAAAAGACCTAACAGAAAATACTAATTAAGGATTCAATAACATTAGTTTATTTTTTTCTGTACAGCAAGACTCATATTAAATTTTAAAACAGAAGAAAAACAGAGATCAGCTACCAAGACATTTCTGCTTCAAATTAAAATCAAAGTAAAACTGCAATTTGTTACTTACACTGAATGCTAGGGCTTTTTGAGTATACATATTTTATATGTATATATTTAATAGTAATCATACATAATAGTTTGTAACTATTTACAGTCTGCTAGTCTTACTTGGAAAGGTTGTATTGTGATGAACAGTGTCAAGAACTGAAGACAATTTGTATTTCTTAAACAACTCTGGTAACCCTATAGAAAGGCTCAGAGACAGCAACCAGACAGTTACTCATCTGAAGTTACGGATTAGTTTTGAAAATTTATAGTAAGACAGGCTTTTTCATCACAATGAAAATGGCAAAACAAAGAAACAAAGAACAAAAAGCACAACTAAGCTGCTAACCATCTCAAAGAAGCCAGAGGTGAAAAGGCTGACTTAACAGAAGATAAAGCGAGCATCATTAAAAGGATTAAAGACACTCAAAGCAAAACTGGTTCCTGTGATAAGGGACAGAGAGGATTTTCCAGCAGGAGAAAAAGCCTAAGAAGTGTCTAAACTGGTGTTTTTTAGCAATACTTATGAGCACTATCAAAGCAGAGAAGCCTGCTTTCTCATAAGTATGTGCGCCACTCATACATTTAGGAAGTCGACATACTCGCCACGAGCACTAAGTGTCTTAACGCAGCAAAAAACGCACTCGGGCTCGCAGCCGAGATGGCTCACGAGGAGGGCCTGGGAGCCGAAGGGCCCGCCCAGAGGTGGCGCCTCCCTCTTTCCTCGCCACGCCGGAGGGGCCCCCCGCGCAACGCAACGCAACGCAAAGCTCCGCGCGGAAGCGGGGAGGCGCTGAGGCCGGCGCGGCACTGGCAGCCCGGGGGCGGCCGCA
>JAWLRI010000145.1:1030662-1068326 GCA_034781795.1 Crypturellus tataupa
GTGCAGGGGGGTTGGACTAGATGACCTCTAGAGGTCCCTTCCAACCTTAGGCATTCTATGATTCTGTGATTCTATTTTTAATAGGATTTTGGTTATGGTCCTGTTCGGTCTTTGGCTCTATGTTTGATTGTTTTATGAATATTGTTATATTAACTTTTTCATCTCTAATGTTTTTAATGCTCCTTTTTTTTACCATTACATTTTTTTTCACCTACCTGGATTTCAATACAAAAAACCCAGAATTTATGAATCAAATGGATTTCGAAAGAAATTTAAAAATGTCAGAGTGGCACCTCCTAAATAAATGCAAGTAAATGAAACGGCAGCTTTTACAATTTAATATTTAATATTCTTAATTCAACTCTAGATTCTTAGCAGATAAAATCTAACTCTTTCCTTGTTACACTAATAAGGATTTGGTTATTTAATTCTTCGTGGTTTGTAGCATTTATGAAAATCAGTTGACCATGTAATATTCTTCTCAATAGCAATTTTATCTGCCATAGACATGGGTCATTACTAAATTAATCAAGGAAACCAAAGGAATAGTTTTGTATTAGTAAGTGTAAACTGTCACTGAGAAGTTTTTACATTGTTGTTTTATGCTGCCAGGTACTTGAGTTTCTGTAATTGATATTTCTTCTGCCCCAGCACTCATAATTTTTTGAGGACTGATCTTTTTTCAAGTACTTAATTAGTATATACTGATCCAAAATGTAACACACGTAGGACATGCAGTACACGTGGGGAATTATATCGGATAAGCATGGCTATGGTGCCCAAAGGCAGGGGCACCAATGGATTTGAATTAAACCAATTTTGGGAAATATTTCTCTTTCACCCTACAGTACTTTGATTCCTAATGGTCCAGAATATAAACTCAGAAATAATAAGTGAGACTTAGGTGTGGTTTTCTAAGAACACATTTTTTTCATTTTCTCTTTTTTTTTTTATAGTAGAATTATATTGCAATGGAAATAATATGACTAAATGGAGAACAGATGGCTAGAGGACTATCCAAAGAGTAGGTAAAATGTCTAGACTAAATGTAACAATGCCTACTCTCTAAAATAACTGTTGATCTTCCCTTCTGTATACTCAACTCACCTGAGCAGAACAAAAAATACAGATTTACACATCAGTATTGGAATGACTTAAATGATTCAAAAAGTTAACAAAACCCAAGAGAAAAAAGACATATGCTGAGCTGCCAAGTCTGGGTTTTTATAGAACACAGCTTGGTAGGATGAAGAGCTTCTCCTGAGGAAAGGTTGATCTTCAGGCATTGGCTCACAATCCTGGGCACTGCCTGCTGGACACCATGGCTGAATACCCTGATGCTTCCTTTTTACTTGGTGGATACCAGAGCCTTCTTCACTACAGCTGCTGTTCCATGAAGGCTAATGGACTCGGTGTGCATCCTTTAAACACACATTTTCACTCCGCCCTCTTGGCTTCGATCAGTTTCAGTATCATAATGATGCCTGGATGCAACTGAGTTGGTCAGTCAGGAGAGCTCTGGGCAGAAACAGCAGAGGAAATACTTGTGTAATTTTGAAGTCAAGGAAAGAGGTATGCAGGGATAGAGCTGGCCAGCCATTGAGAAAGGATTTCTGGGTGGTGTCCTTTGGACCAGCCACCTGACATTCTGTGTCTTTTGCCATATATGTGTGTATGTACGTGTACATGCATACATGTTTAGCAGTGGCAAACATAGACCTGGGCCCTGGCGGTCAGGTGCCTGTTGAATTGTTAGATTCTCCCATGGTGTGGTTTTGGCCTAGGCCAATCAATACTCTCCTAAACAATTTATGGTTTGGGAGTAAACACATGCCAGGGTGATTCCCAACAGAAGTGTAAACACTATTTTGTTTGAATGTGTTGATCTTGTCAGGAAGCACTAGAGAATTTAATGGATTTGGATATCTAGTACCTAGTCTCTGCCACCTGTCCTCCAGGCAAAAGACCAGATGCTGACTCTTTAGTTTACTAAACAAGTAGCCCAATAAGTTCTTTATTGAATCTGTATCTTAGGACAATCTGCCTCAGGAGAAGAAATGGACACATGAATCCTTTAACTAATGCAGTAACGACTGAACAGACATATGCAAGTAGCAGTAAAAAGTCAGACTGCAGGCAGTGAAGTAGCCGTAAGATTTATACTAGCTTATAAGAAATGTAGTTAGCTAACATGACAGCTCATACAGCATGGCAAGAGAAAAGGACAGCAAAAGAAGAGATGATAAAAAGGAGAAAGTCCAGAGAAAAGTTTCCACTGTACTCTGAAGTGCTCATGGAAAGAAAATATATTTCATACAAAAAAAAAAAAAAAAAAAAAAAACCACACACACAAAAAAACCCTGGGAAACTATTACATTGTTTGTTCCCAAAGAGGAAAAATCATACAAAAGACTAAATTACCATTTTTTGTTGAAGTATTATTCATAGTTTCTGAATCAACAGAGCAGAATCTTCAGAGTGCAAAACACTTTTTTTTTCCATTAGGAAAAGCTTTGTATTTTCTTCCTAAGAAACACAGAACATAGGCTATTGATATTCATTTTAATTGTATTTACACATCTGCTAATCTTCATTTCAAACACTGCTCATTATATTGAGCTATCAGACCTCTGAGGTGCTCATTTCTGGTGAATACAATTCTCTGCACTGGAGAAATAAACACAGACCAAAAATGTAGGAACTAATGATAAAAAAATTAAGAAATCGATTTTAAATTGCAAGGACTTTAACAAATAAATTAATTATATTGTAAATGACATCCTCAGCCTTTTTTTGTGCTTTGGAAGAAGTTCCCAGAACATTGGACATCAAATGATTTTTCATTTTTCTTAACTAGATAAATTGTTCTTCTCTTAATGATGCAACTAGAATTGAGTTAACAGAACTACCCATACAAGGAAAAAGGGATTTAGCCTTATCCAAAATTTCTTTCTAGTTCAATGGTGTGGACTACATCTTGACACTGTATAAATATTTTTAGTAAATATTGACCAGAAAACCATGCTGGATATTTAGATCTATTTTTGTGCTTTTACATTGCTAGGCTAAATGATGTCTTTCTATACTTGAAATCTTCATGCAATGACATAATAAAATGCTGTTATATGTAGGATCTATATCATAAACATCTCCAGGGTGCAGAAAAGCAACACTGCAGCACGCAGACATCCCTTAAAAGCAGAAGCTTTATAATAAAACCATGCTATCAACCTCTCCTTTTTGAATTCTGCTTTAAAACAAAACTCAACATTAATCAGGGTTATATGGATCTGCTTTGCTAGAATTAGGTCATTAGGAAGGGCTAAAATACATATTTACTATTAATACTGGACACTGGACTCAATAATGTAAATTTACTAGATGATTTACAGATGGTAACATCTTAGCTTTTAATAAAAGGGAAAGAAATCCTTTACTGTCTGTTCTAGCTTAAACACTAATCTGTCTTAATATTTTTAAGTCTGAAGTTTCTGGAAAACTGAAGCATCTGTGATTCTGATCTTCTGTGTCAAACTGATGGACTTGGTCTGCAGATGGTGAAACTTAAATGGACTTTTCTTAGGGACTGATATGAAAATTACTCTTTTTTGTATTCATATACCCATATTGCAGATGGTTTCTTGGGAAATTATATAGGATTGAGGTTCTGATTGTGAATTGAGTTAAACTCCTTTTGCCTATCATAGTATGAATTCAGACCCTACATGTGTCAATTATCTCAATGGTAGAAAGACTAGGAAAATTCCGGCCTTGCATTTTTTATCAAACATTTCCTTAGACTGCATGAGACAGACCTATGTTGGGGAAACAAGAGTGAACAGAAATGTAATGGATTGATGGAAGAATGTTATTTTCATTTGTTATTCTGGACTGTCTTGAAATGCTCCTGCAAATGACTGAAGAACATCAGAAAGCTTGAGGCTAATAGACCTGATGGCTTGCTAAGTAAATCATCTAATCCAGCTGTGAAGAAATAGAGGGGAAGCATGTAAACATGCTCTATCCCAAGGTCTACTTCAAGTAGGTCCTTATATAAGAGAATACTCAGAACAGCCCAAGGTAGCAGCAAGGCATGAATCCTTTGCAGGGAGAGGAGGTAGAACTCCTCTAGAGGAGTAGAGGGAGTTTTTGGATCAAATCTTTGGTATTGGCCCATTTCTTTGAAGTAAGATACTTGCTTCCTGCTTCATCCAGTAAGGAACTGTTATCTCCCATTGAGTTTAAAATAGGAAGAGATGAGATGTTTTGCTACCAGATATACTCCTGGTTTTGCTACCAGTTTTATCTTATGATAATATTTGAAAGTTTTGTTTTTGCTCTCATATCAGCCACAGGAATGGAAATAAAAGCAGGAAGGAGCATGTGTTCAGTCATTCCCAGAGGTTTTTAGTCCCCTGGGAGACCCTATTGCACTTAGAGAACTATATGTCTTCAGACTGGTCCATCAATATTAAACCTATGAAATGAATGAACTAAAATAATCATTATTATGATTTTTTTTTAATTTGCTTTCTGGGGACACACAGGAGCCTGGGTGATGAATGATGATCCTAATTGTGATAGATGATTATCACAAACAATCATGAACAGGAAGAAAGTCCCTGATTTCGACAGTTTTTAAGTAAGAAAACAGCAGCAGATGCAGACAAGAGAGGACAAGCAAATATTAAGGCAATTCTGGTTAATATGGTAAATTATAATCATAATCCAGCCTAAGTATTATCTAGTTATTCTATTTTTTATTTTACTTTGTCTTTATTTGCGTTTGGAAGACATTATAATTAAGTACCTTAGAAAATGAGGCAGCATTGCCATGGAGGTACAGCTTAGGAGAAAGCGTGACTTCTTTGAAAGTTAAGAATTTGGGATGGGGAGTGACATTATGGACTCAACAGGGACGGGAGTAGAGCTTTCCATGCTTACTAGAAGCTGAGAGATATAATTATGAATGGTTTTGAAAATAAAGATGGGAAGGGCTAAATAAGAAATACTGGAATTTACAATGTAACACCATGCTATATATATTTCCAAAGAAAGAGGATACTTTATTTCAGAAACTTTGGATTTGCATGGATGGAGATTGCTTTGTTACGTTAATAGACTATATAGTCAAAACCAATAGCTTCAAAATGAGAAAGTATGAGTTTGTGTCTGTTGGCAGAAACTGCAGTTTCAAAGAAAGGAAAATTATTATAAAAATATTTCCTGAGTTGGGATGCCTTGACAATAGAGGACAGAGGATATCCTTGATAGAGGATGTAGGAAGACAGAATTTACATGAAGACTTTTAATTAAAACCATATGTATATTTATAATTATTTACTGATCTTCATGGCAACCTATAATATTCTCTTTTTTGTCTGTGAAGTTAGGAAGATGACTTTTGTTCACTAATTTGACTAAATAATTTGTCCCCTTACTTTAATTTACTACTATTACTTTATTTATAGACAAGAGGCACTTTGTCATTTGAATGTTTTTCCCTTACACTGGTTCAATACAAAAGAAGAGGCTGGGTATTCATTTGTGGAACACATCTAATTTCACTCTATTTACATTTCATTTTATCTGTAACCTGTGTCTTTCTACTTTATGTCTTTTCAGAGATATAAACATGACAGATTTTGTAAAGTGCTTAGTACCCTACAGAAGAGGGGTGAGTCCAAGGAAAGAGTGCTATATTGTAGTCAGTTAAAGAAGCATATAGAATTTTGATAAACCTGAAAGAAGAGTTTTTCCGGGCTAGATCCAGCTGTGTTTGTAAAAAAATAGCCCCCTGTTTCAATGTCTTCAACTTCAATTCAGTAGCAGCTCAGGAAAAATTGTGTTATTTACTAATGACAATAAATACTGAAATACAAATATGTGGCACATTTTCTGGTTCATGTAAGGGCCTCTGAAAAGGCCTTCCATTTAGATTTAACCAGACCAAATGCTGTTTAAACAATAACAAAATCCATTGTCACTGTTTTGGGCAATAGGACTATGATCAAAATAATTTGAAATATTGCCATGAGAAAAGAGAAGGAAAAATAAGTTTAGTAATAAAGCATATGACATTTACCTCTCTCCCACCCTACAATAAAGATTATCAAACTAACTCTCCCCCAGCTATGTAAAGTTTTAAAGAAATTAGCAGATGTAAGTATTTGACGTCACCTCAGTTGAATGAAATGAAATAGATGGTCTGTCTTTATGTAATGAAATCAAGGCAGACTTCAATAGGAAATAAATTATTGACTAATAAGGTCACAGTTTATGCTAGGGAGCCTTCAAATTTTTGTATGGAAGTTTCTGTCCTTGCTCTGATAATATAAAAGGGTTTATTTTATGTCTTGTTGTTGAAGGAGTTTCTCACTATGTACTAGAAGAAATGGTAAACCTAAATTATCAGAGAGAGTTTAGTGAGTTTAATTTTCTACTAGATGATTTGGATGATTCAGTAAAAATCCTTTCTTTGAAATCAGAGCGAATATGGGCACAAATAACAATTATTTTTAGCTATTTAGTTCTCATGGATTACCTATAGCTAATTCAGCAGAACTTGTAAATAATTCTTCATTCTGTATATTAAGGGTTCCTGATTAAGGGAAGTTCCAATACAATTTTAACTCAAATATTCTCCAAATAAAAGTTTTTGGGTCTACTGACAGTATTCTGCTCTGACATTGCCATGGCAGAGTCACTTCCACCTATGATTTCCAGCAAGCTCAGAGGTTGCTGCCTGGATATACATATATTTGCTACAGCTCCTTGAACACCTGCTCGTGGTGTTGAGGGGTTATGAAGGGGCAAATCATGCAGAAAGGGTATCTAGGACCACAGCTCCATTTCTCAGCATTACTTTGGACAGTAGTATTATGTCTAGCCACAACTCAAACCCTGGTGTCTTATTTAGACATCTGTCCATAGCCATATATGTGAGTTTTTGTGTGTATGTGTGTGAGAATCTCTCTCAGCCCTTTCTCCCTACTGAACTTTTCTTTAGTGGTCAAAGAGAAATCACTTTCTCATTTTTACAAACCTCTGAAATCTCCTATCAGTTCAGAAGTAAAAATAAAAAAAATGAAGACACACAAAAAAATCCGATCAAGCAGCTTTCCAAAGTAACACAGCCTAGATAAACTGAAAGGTTTTATTCAGTGGCCACAAGTTTTAAAGAAAAATAGTAAGTGATAAATAACCTACATTTTGAAAAACATAAGTTTTCAAAATTGGAATTAAAAAAACTAAATAAAATATTAAGATAATTTAGAAATATTTAATTCAAAAGTATATTTGGCTTTTTAAAACTGAACTTTTTCTGTGAAAACTCATACCTTATATCAACTTCTGCAACATAAAAATTATATATAAGAATGCTTGCCCAGCTTCTGCTTCTATTCTTTTATTTTAATTCGCTCGTAATATGCCAGTCCTCCGCAATGCTTACGAGTTTGTCAGTCTGTAAAGGTTTGTACATAATTATATTTTATTGGACAGTTGCCCCAAATGCAGTATACAGCAGCCGCTTTCAACTATTTAATGTGAAAATGTTTCCTTTATTTAAGAGTTTAATACTTCTGCAGAGGCCATCGGGAGTTGTACCTGCCTGACTTTATAAAGATGTTTACATTCCGCACACGAGAGCCTGGATTCTTTGTATGCAATCTGCATACGCAAAGATGCTGAAGTGGAAAACCCGGAGCCTCCACAGCAGCAGTTTTTACTGGTCTGACTAGTTAATACCGGCGAGCTGATTCCTGTCCTCTGCTGCCAGGCTGCGGCTGGTGAGGTGGGACCGAGGCTGCGTGTGTGGAAGATGTGATGGGCAGGAAGGAGTCACGGACTGTGAGAGCCGAGGAAGAATGTGAGCTCTAGGGGCAATGTGTGGATAAGAGGAATTGCTGAGAGGATTTGGGGAAGGAAAGAATGGAGTCATGGCTGCTTTTACATTTTCACATGGCACTGAATGGACACAGGTGGTATCCAGGGCTTCTGCTGCCCCTGCTGATGAGTATATACACATATGATGTTAGAGATTTGGTAAGTCAGAGATAGACTGAAAAAACACTAACAGTTCAAATAAGAACAAAATATGTAAATGTGAAAGTGGCCTTGACCTAACTCACAGCCCAGCCAAGATAAGCCAAAGTCTTACTGAAAAGTATGAAGTGGCATTGGACATTGCATGCTGATTTTGAAATGCTACCTTCAATTTATGTCTGCATTTGATCAATTTCAGGTACAAAGCAATTGTAAATCCCATGGATATCCAGGCATCCAGTGCAGTGCTATGGACCTGTGTGAAAGCAGTTGCCATCTGGATAATCTCCATGCTCCTGGCTGTTCCTGAAGCGGTGTTCTCTGAACTGGCTCATATCAATGAAACAAATAATGCCACTTTCACAGCATGCATACCTTACCCCAAGAGGGATAACATGCACCCAAAGATACATTCTGTGCTGATTTTCCTAGTGTATTTCCTTATCCCTCTTTCCATTATTAGTATCTACTACTATCATATTGCAAAAACTTTAATAAAAAGTGCTCACAACATCCCTGGAGAATACAGTGAACATTCCAAAAGACAGGTAAGCACTTTGCTTTTTATTCCCTGACAAGTATTGATGTACTGCATACACTTAAAAGTACAGACAGTTAAAAAAAACCCTATAAAACTCTAAAAACTACAAAAATTCTAATTGTTGGATTTCTCAGAATTCAGAGATTCCATGTGTGTGAACTGAACCTAGGATTATCTGAAAAATCTACACTGTTTTAACTATTATTCAAGTATTAAGCCCAGTATGTAAATGAATGTGAACAAGGAAAATAAATTCAATATTCTCTTACTCATTAATAATAAATGGATAAAAGGGAAACAGGAATTGGCATATGTGTTTGTATGTGTCAGTATAGATACTACTTGTGTTCTTACAAAGGAGGAATTTTTTGTGTTAACTGTTGATGGCTCTCTCTATATAAAGTTATTCTGGGGAGAAATCTTACGGGAATTTTTTGAGAATTCTCCCTATTATATCTGCACTTGGAAATTGAAAGACAGGGAAAAATTTTGTCATGCAATTTGAGATTCTTTTCAGAGCAAGGAACATTGAAAATAGGAACACAGAACATGAATAGATTTTTTGTGGCTTTCTGAGTAGACATTTCTTGGATACAATCCTGAATTCAATTACACTTTTCTTAATATCCTTTCTATAATAGATGCCATAGATCTCAGTTTAGATTCTGTGTAACTTTAAGACAAAATATTGTAATAACCAGCTCCAATGTAAAGCACAGCAAGCAATAAGATAGCAACAAGCTGTTTGTTAACAGAAACATTTATATACAGACAAAAGCTTTGATAGTGAAAGTCTCTCAACCACTTTGCAAAAATATTGATTAAAAAACCTTATGCAAATTAAAATAATTTGAAAGGATTTTCTCTGCTGATTTATTTTATTTTAAAAACTTGTCACTCACTGAGATCTCTTTACATGTGTAGAGTGTATAGAGTGTCTTTTAAAAAGAATGGCTACATTCCCCTGAGTCCATTTTGGTCAGCATTTCATTTCCACTCTAGCCTGCTTCTTGTCAAATATGCATACGTATTGGCACTTCATGGAATATTTTATCTTTCTGTGAAATACAGAGTCGTCTGGCTGAACTCTTAGGATGGAAACAATGTTTAATTTATATCACATTTCTGAAAGCACATGTATTTTAAAAATAAGAACATATTTTTTCATTTTACTTAATTTTTGGGCTAATCTATGAGACTCAGAAGAGTAGAAGAATCTGGTGTACTTACGTATCTCCCAGCAAGGAGAAGTAAATTCAGATTATTGCTTTCAACTTAGGTTTCTCTAGGCAATAGTACAGAAGAATAATACTCGCACCATACTTTTAGTCTGCCTTTGCAATCTGGCCCAGTACAGTCCTACCAAATTAGAATTCTAGAATTTTATACCCAGTTTCCTCATATTTTCTGAACCCTCCTGGTTTTAGTTTAAATGGAGCTGAGAAAACTATACTTTCTTACATTTATTTCACAGATTTTGAAGCCATGCTGAATTTTTCATCTTAAAATTGACAATGAGTGATTTCCTCTAACCATTTCAATCACTCTAAATATTTACACCGTAATCGAGTTATGCTCTAGCAATGCCATTAGGGCACATTCCTTATTGATTATTGATGCTTGCCCAAGCCTTTCTCCTTGCTCTGGAATTAAGTTGCCCCAGACTGTGCAGTGTGTCTGATAGTTCTCCTAGGAGAGAAGTGCACACTGAGACCTTTCAGGCAAAAAGGGATGTAAGCACCATCTTATGGCTAATACCCTAGGTGTCAGACTGACAACTTCTCTACATTGCAAAGCTACCAGTTTCTAAATATTCTCTTAGTAAAATTAATTGCTAGCCAAGCACTGAAATTCTGTCAGAAAATTTTATATTTCATGGCACTCTTTGGTGTCTTCCTTAGGGCTAAAAGTCAACGTATACTTGGTACATGAATCACTCTTGCTATACGTATCCATGGACCATATAGAAAGAGCAACCTTCTGTAATTGTGAACAGCTAGGGTCTTTCACCGTAAGCAAACTAAGAATGGAAAATAAAAGATAGAAAAAGTAATTCATCTCCTGAAGGAAGTTATTTTAATGGTTTTATTTAAGATCATCATTAGAGTTAATATAAAGTGAAATTCTACATTTTTTCATTGTCTGTTGAATAGTTCTATTCATGGTTACTCATTTGCATTTACTTTTTTTTTTCATATTTTTTAGATGGAAACTCGGAAACGTCTGGCAAAAATAGTTCTAGTTTTTGTTGGCTTCTTTGCTATCTGTTGGTTTCCTAACCATGTGCTCTACATGTACCGATCCTTTAATTACAATGAGATCGATCCATCGGTAGGACATATGGTCATTACCCTCGTGGCCCGAGTGCTAAGCTTCTGCAACTCATGTGTCAACCCATTTGCACTGTATTTTCTCAGTGAGAGCTTTAGAAGACATTTCAACAGTCAACTTTGCTGCAAGAAGAAATCTCAGCATCAGCGATCTGCCAGTTACTTACACAACTCTTCTGCCATTCGAATTACTTCCCTGAAAAGCAGTAACAGGAACACAGTGACAAGCACAACACTCCTGAATGGACACAACTCCAAACAAGAAATGTCATTATGATTGAATAGATGTGACTTGGGAACAGATCTGAGATTTTATTTTGTGGTGTGTAACTCATTTTTGGATCTCTCTATAAATTTTGGCCACCTACTTCTCAGTATGGAGGATCTGTTAAAGTCTTTCTGAATTCTTTTTACATCTAATCTTACTTTCAGAAAGAAGTGTGCAGATGGGTTGGACTAGATGATCTCTAGAGGTCCCTTCCAATCCTAATGATTCTGTGATTCTGTCTTTTACTGAGAAGACTAAACTGGCTGTTTTCAGATTGTTCCTCACAAAAGATGCTAACATATATTAAACATAAAACAAAATGATGATATGAATATTAGTATAGCTGTTCTAATGTTACTTTAAAAAGTATAGACTTTCTGATCTGGATAATATGTACTTTTTAATCAATATTGATTCTGACTCATGTCTTACTGTAACAGATTTTGCATGTTTTTTACCTGTGCTCTTTGTACAAGCATTATTCATTAAGACTGGTAAGCATTATGTGAACTAATTAAGGAGGCATTTGAAGATATACATTCTAGATTAGGATAAAAAAAATAAAAAGATTGATGGTGAGATCTTCCCCTCATTTAAATTTATATTGTTTCATTCACTAGAGAAATTTATTCCAGATAAGAATTTACTTTTTAGAGATTCTGTTTGTTGTTTAGAGATGATATATTTAGCTGATAAAATTACATCCTCTTTCAAGTTTAATAACTCAAATAAAAAAACAAGGCTTGGAACATGCAAGTTTTCTAGAATTCAGTATTTAAAAGCTCATTTTTCTGTTTTTTTAAGTCTGCGGTACTCTTGCTTTAGAGTGTATATTAGGCAACATCCTACTGCTACTACGATTTGCTGCTACTACTGATCTTGCTGATATCACTACACAGCCAAAGCAAAACTAAATGGAATGGGATGAATGAACATTAAAGACAATGCTGTTCCAGGTGGCTCTTTCAAAGAGGATCTCTGTCAAGGCTTTCTGTAGCTACCATGAACCAACTAGCTAAACAATAAGGTTATTTAGAGACTTAAAAACTAAGTCTTATGTAGGTTACTTATATCCTGGAAGTTAGGTGCTCACGTATGCATCTATATTAATGTTTGCTGCTCAGAGTGGTCTCAGAGCACAGAATCCAGGCTTCTAGATGAAAACAAGCTGAAGGATGCAGCTGACATGCACACTTAATTTACTCTGTCCAGTCGTGATCATTCAGGCAGTGGGACTAGAAAAGGTTTAGTCTGAAATAAATCCCCAGTGATGAAACTTGGGTAGCTGGGCATGCTTTTGTGTGCATAGTTTACTGGTATATGCATAGCCTAAGTACTGTTGAAAAGCTCAGCCTTAAAAGACATTTTTTTTTTTTTTTAATGAAGGCCCTGGTGCATAAATTGACTATGCATTTCTGAAAATTCCAGCTGCCTAGAAGAGACATTTTAAAATGTTTTTATAGTCTGAAATAAACCTTGTGAGTCACCCTACTGCCACAGACCGCTTAGCCCTTCTTTTTAGGTTATGGAAGCAGCTGCCCCTTTGTCACTGTTCCCAGGAGAACATTTTCAGGGTAAACTGTTGGTTTTAAAACAGGAGGAGACGGCAGGTGAGGCTGTGCTTACAGACATCCAGACTTGCTCGATGGGTTTATGTCTCTCTCTCCTCATTCACATATTCCTGTTGGAGAGTTCTTTTGCAAGGTCTGCAAAGTGGCTTTCCGAAACAGTAGAAGGAAGGTGGTGCAGCTGTAAAACTCTTCACATTTTTTCATGACTCTCTGTTTTCTTTGTAAAGCCAAATCAGCTCCTCAGTCCAAATAAGCCGTTAAGTAGATACAGTGGTTGAAGTTTGTTATTACAAAAACTCAGAATGCTAGTTCAGGTATATGAGAGTTTCTAACCGGTGTCAGGGCTACACCCGCTCTTACTGAAAGGGCAAATCATGTGGGAGCTGATTCTTCCCTTCCTCCCCCTGCACCTTGCACCATTCTTCGAGATTGCCTGGGGCACTTTTGTCTGTGGCCCAGCTTGAGAGAGGTGAAGCTCACAGAGCCTTTTACAGGAGAAAGGGCAGTAAAGGCCTAGAATAACACTTTCTGGATGAAATATTTCATGACCAGTGCATAGGCCAAATGTAATTTTGAATAGCTCTTTCATTCACGTTAAAGAGAACTGCTCCAGGAACTGCTCCACTGTGTCTCTGTCACAGAGCTGTAGACTGCACTTTTACAGTGAAAAATTAAGCCGAATGGTAGGAAGGACACCAGAAGTATCGCTCTTTTTTCAGGATTAGTTGATAGTCTAATAATTTCAAAAGCTGAAGTGGTAATACAGTCCCTTACTAATGAACTTGCCATTCAATTTTGTTTTGAACTCTTTTGAACTAACTGAAGTTTAAGATTTTGTTACCCAATTCCTTGATGTATTCAAGGCTAAAACACATTTTTTTAAAAAACAAAGATTGTGCCTTAATGCTTTCAGTAGTAACCATGTAGATTAAGCTACCTACCTGAAAAGACCAAATCTTTAATGTTCAACAGAGAAAATAACAAGTCGAAGGTCTGAATGTTGTTCAGTGTTGTCCAGCTGATGTGTCGTGTATGTGATGTAGTAAAAGTTGTGAAATGCATTCAAATGGCTAAACTTAGGAAGTGAACTGCAGATCAGGTCAAGACTGTCTGGCCTACCTGACTACAATGGCTCGATGGCTTCAATTGCTGCTTAGAATCCACTATATTATGGGTTTGACTGACATGATTTTGTACATCTGGCTGGAGTAATTTAGGAAATTGTCATCTTTCATAGGCTAATATTGCCTTATCATCCCTTCTCCCCCATTTCTTCTTTTCTTCTTTCACTCCAAGACGTAATTCTGTGTGAGCTCATACACTCTCAGGATTTCCGTTTAGTTTTATGCCATTAGTTCCTGGATTCCAGCCAGAGTCTTGGATTCCTTTGTTCTGGTTAGTCATGCATCTGCTTTAGCCACGGATATTTTACTCTCACAAAACATAAAATCTTAAAGCCTTCCTTTCTCAGTTCTCAATGGTGGTTACTGACTGTGATCACGTTTGCCTTTCATTTCTGCATTTATTTCTTATTGACTGCACTTTTCTCATTTTGCCTGGCAGTCTCTCTACACAGCATAAAATTTCATAGAACCTTTAAATCCATCTTATTTTTTATTTCCTAAAGGCATTTGTCTAATGTCAATATTACCAGATGATAGAGGTATGATATTGAAAAAAAAATTTCTACTTTATAGTAGATTTGATGCTTGTGCTTGATCTTATCAGTAGATGTCTTAAGCTGCTCTGTGTGGCATGGACAGCATGAGTCTGATTTTTGGCAGAACTGCAATCTATGGCCCTTTTTTTTTTTTTTTTTTTTTTGTGTTTGTGTGTGTGAGGAAGGTATTCTGGGATAGGCAATGACTTCTTCTTGTCAGTGTATCAGCATATTTTTGGCTCATGATTTCCTACCTTATTTTGTGTAAGTAACCTGAATTGTATATGCCTTCTCTATAATTCCTGTAGCATGGCATGAGGAAATTATTTAATCTGTCTGGAGCTTTACTGGGTATATTTTTACCACAAAATTCACATTTTCAATGTCTCTGTTACTGTGCTTTAATACACATTGTATACAAATACAACTGTATGTATATATATGCATGTCTATTTGCAGACAACTCTGCTAATAATTAAATACATGGTTGTAGAATGCAGCATATGAAGTAATTACTTCTAACTCTGGAGTCTGAGAAACGAATAGACTTGTGAATGAGATCATGTCTATTTTTCAGATACAGAACTGAAAATTATGCCAAAACAGTTGCTAAAATATCTTTTGATTTTTTTTCTACTGTAGAAGGCTTTTAATTTCAGATACATTAGTTCTTTTCAATCTTTCTCTCTGGAGTTTTGACTTTTTTTCAATAATATTGTTTGCAACCATTGAGGAAGCTACCCACATACCCTTATCACACCCTACAAAAATGAGAAAATAGAGGTATTTACAGTTTTCTCTGTGCAAGGTACTTTAGTTTTTATACTAGAACTTTCCCAAAAGAAGTTTTATAGCATTGTGTCTCCCTGCTCTGCCTGAAACAGAAGCTATAATGCTGCCTCCTGAAATGTCAATACTTTTGAATTGTGAAGTCGTAATTGTCTTCAACAAAACATATTTCACTAAAATACAGAGTAATGTATTTCCTTTCTATGCCCACCTGTCCCGTGGATCTTTCTCTAGACTCAGTGAAAACAGATTCCCAGAAATATAAACTTCAAAGGAGTAAATATGGGATTTGGAGAGGAAAGGTTCTTTATCACAATGATCCTAATCTTAAATTGAGGATTTGTGTGGGTATTTCCAGTATCATTTCTTTGTTCACTTATTTCTCAAATAGGAATAGAATCCGATGAAGACGGATGCATTCTCTGTGTTTCATTATCATCCCTTTCCTACAGGGTCAGCAAAGGAAGCACAGAAACTGCAAACACGTTTCACTCTGAAGGAATAATAATGTTTTAAATCACCTTTGTACCCCCAGGAACTGTGTGGGCTCCTGTGCCTCAGGTTAGCATTATATCTCTGGTTGCTCTAATAGCCTTAACTTCTGGACCATAGCACTGACGAAAAAGAAAAACCTGAAATTGTTGGTCCTTCTCATTTCCCCATGTAACATCTGTTTATTCATACACAAGCTAAATCCTAATGAGCAAGGGTCATTGTGAATCTGGAATTTCCTAATTTTGAAGTGCTTGAGTTTGCTACTTAAATAATGACCTTTTTATATTTTCCTTGAATATACTATATGATGTCTACATAGCAAAAGGCTTTTGTGGGTTTAGAACACACTACTGTAGTATTTTCTAACATATATTTTAGCAAGACATAATCAAGAATTGAATGCTGCAAAACGAGAACTTGCATAGAAGGTCTTACAGTCCCATCTCCTCCTAGAAATATCCACTAGTTTTCTTTGGCAGTGCTTGGATTGTGGATACAAGTATGATGCAAGAACATATAGTATACATCAGTATACAAGAACATACAGTTCATCGACATTCCGGTTGCTGACACTGAATTGTTGACACTTTGCAAGAAATTGTCAAGCCTGCAGTCAGACTGTATGACTAGAGAAGATACACAATAAAAGTATTTTTAAGCCTTTTATATATCAGAGGACAAGAAGAGGTCTTTCCTTTTTACTTTTTTTTAACATGAACTTTAAGACTAAGATTATGCATGTTTATTCTTGACAGTCTAAAGCCATAATGAATATTTAATAAAGTAGGAATTCATGCATAATTTTATTTAAAATTCTTCTCAAGTATATGTAAAATTCTTATTTTGAAGCAGCATACTGTTCTCATTGACCTAATAGATACTGCATATGAATACGGAGATGACAATAAGGTAGTTATTCAACAGGCTGATGGATAATAAATCAGAGCATACGGGCCTGAGTGTTCATTGCCTCAGCAGCTACCTCAATTCAGTGTAATTGGGTTCTAATTAAATTTTGCTTTTAGAGAAAGGCTGCTGAAAAAAGGAATCTTAAAAAAGCTTTATTTTTCAAGCTGAGAATATGTTGGCAAGTGTTCATTGTAATAAGTCTGTTAAAAATCCATTTGTTCATTTCACTTGGCCTCTACTTGGCCTGTAATTCCCACAGAAGGACAGAAACAGCAAAGAACATCTGAAAACCCGGCCCAGATGTCCAGCACTATGAATTTCCCTGGAATTGTCTGAAAAATATAAATTCTTCCAAAGAAAATAAGCGATGTAAAAAGTTGCAGTATTTTTTTTCTATAAAATGACTGATTATATTAAAGAAAGTTGTTTTAAATCTATAAAGAGCAATACCAATCTGGTTTTGAAACTCAGTAAAAAAGCAAAACAAAATGAGATTTTGGATTTAAATTCAGAAATTTGTTTTGTTTGAGGTGTGGAAGAGGAGAAGAGATTAAAAATGCCCAATTAATACTCTCTGTCATCAGTTGTAGACCTAGGGAAATGAGTGAGTTTCCGTATGGGTTAATGATGAGTGGAACATGCTAAACAAAAAGTCGAGTTCTGAAGGATCTGCCCTGTGTCCAGCATTTTACTAGAGAACTCCATAATAAGCTAAATTATGTATGGATGTCCTTTACTTTGAAGGATATTGCTCTGAGCAAGCACAATATAATAATATAACTAAAAGTGTGGCAAGTAAAAACGATTGGTTTATAAGGCAAAATCAAAGATACTTCCAGGTAAATTCTTAGACATTGCACAGGTGAGATCAGAGCACATCAGAACATTTCAATTTGTTCACAGAACTTGCATGAGGACAGAAACTTCAGAAAGTTTTAAAAAGTTGTCCTTAGAAGGATAAAAAGGTACACAGAAGATATGGTCCTGCAGAATAGTCTTGACTCATGCAAAATTACAATCTTTCTTTGCATACAAGTTTCATGAGCTCTTCTTAAATCAAGGCCTGTGTGTTCATCAATAACCAGAAAAGATGTCAAATGATATGAATGATATGACTTTTGAATTTTTCCACATTTAAAAAAAGTATAGTTTATAAAGTTTCCCAAGTGTATCGAAAATATTACAAATGGTGCAAACAAATGAAAATTTCTGATTTTTCAGTGCATTTATTTTTCAATTTCTTTGCTAAATGGCAAATAGCTATGAAAAAGTAATGTAACATAAGACCAAAGTAATTTACCTATACATTATGCCATTGAGTAGACAGACACTGAAGCCTGCAGAAGGTTTCTATGCCCTTTGGAGGATATCCTTTCCTTTTTAGGTCTGGTCAAAAGTAACTAGCAGCTAACAAACAGCACAGCACTAATCAGAAAATTCAACTTGATACAATCCCATAAAACCAGACAAGCATCTGTCTTTAGAGAAAGCAATGAAGACATATCTAAATATTAAGTGTACTTCATCTAGTTGTAAGTATGTATCCAAATTAAGCTAGACATGTTTCCCAGACAGATGCTCATTTTAATTGCAATCCACCTCTCCTAGAACAGGTGTCAAAGTCCCCTTTTACAGACTGCATTGCACTATAGGTCTCTATACCCTTATTTGGGGTAATGAAGATCTGGAATACCCAGCACAGCAGGTTATAGGACATTTAGTCTTGCAACTACAGGTGCTTGCCAAGCAATCACAAGTGAGTAGTCTGGTTTCTGTGCACAGTGCTGCTTCTTCACCATCATCACCATAACCATCTTTTGCAAAAACAGAGTAAAAACCCTGTTTATCAAAAACCAACTACAGAATTCCCTTTCCTGCACTTTACTGCCATCTGCCAAAAGGGAAAGGCAAAGTTTCTGTAAGACTAGTGCTGAAAGAAGGGGCATTTTTTTTTTTATCTCAGGGAGCACTGTAACATGACCACGGTGTTTCATTCACTGACTGTACCCCACACAGTAGCCCCCTTCCACAACTGACTCTCAAAAAGGCAGCTTGGCAAATCCTGCACTTTTCTGCACAGTCACATAGCTACTGAGCCTGCACAGTAATTTGACATTATGCATACTGTTACCAGGACATTGCAGTGACATGTGGACTCAGAAGAAAAGTTCCTGTAACATGAGATGGAAAAATAGAGTGATGAAGGCAAAGGGAAGGAATCACAGAGGATGCTCCTAAAGTTTCCAAATCCAAAAGACGTCATTATTTGCAAAATTTGGCTTTGTTTCATTCTGAGGTTTCCAGTCCATGAGTAGGGGATGTGTACTTCATTAAGGTCCTGCCTGTATTTTCTCATGGTGCTGAGGATTAGGACAGATGAAAGTCACTCAGGCACTCATCAATTCTTCCTGGCAGGAGAGCCCAGGAGGCGCCCAGGTACTGCCTGACTATAAAGAGGGGGAATCCTGCAAAGAATGGTTCATCAGGGCATTTGAACAGAGATGGATCTTCACTTGTTCATTTTTAATAGACACTTCTAATTGTGTAATAGGATGTCAATGCTCTGCACAAGGATTTTCCATTCTAAATTCAAGTATTCTGATAGTTAGTGCCTTGGGAAACATCTGGATGATCTAATTTCCTCCAATTTATGCTATGGTTGTTAGGAGAGAGAATTCTTTCTCCTTACTTAAATTCAGTGTGCTTTTTAGCTGCAGGAAATAAAGTAAAAAATCAAAACCAGGAATTAGTCCTTCATATACCTATCATACCATGATAGCAAATGTATTAAAAGAAGTGAAGAAATGATTTTCACAGTCTTTTGTTACATCTCCAGGCTATGCCGATAAAAAGCATTTTGTGTTTCTTCTCCCTTCCTGTGAAAGTTCTAGTGTTTTTCCTTTTGAAAATGCTCCATAGTACAAACTGCAAATGAAAGCCACTTCTTGAAGCTGGGAGATGAAGATAGAACAGTAACTTGAAAAATCAACGATACTCATAAGATTATAGTTTTATGGAGGGAGGAAAAGAGACATCTGAGACCAGCCTTTAGGCCTTAAGAAGCAATATATGAGACTTTACAGACTATGCATCACTAAATTTGTCTACAGAAAGTTTATGGTCATTAGGAAGGCAAATTATATAAGCTGTCCAGGTGCTATCATCTGTGATATGCCCTACGTGGCTGCTGGGGAACACAGTATGAGTCAGTCTGATATAATGCTGGGATATGAGTAGGGATTTCACACAGTCCTGAAAGTTGGAAAGTACTTAGTGATACAGAGTTATTCTTACAGCACTAGCACCATTAGAAAATACAGAGTCAGTGAGGCTGGTTATAAAACAGTTATTGAGTAGGTGTGATTAGGTGGACCTTTAGTGAAAAAGAGAATTCTCTTTTTTTGTGATTATCTTAAAAAGCATTAGCGGTAGGACTTTGTGGTAGGAACCTTACTGTGATTTGGATGAGCACTTCACAAGTGGTATGGCAAAGACAGAGGGAAGTAGATGAGAAGGTAGGTAAAAGTATTTTTAAAGTAAGTCTAATATCCTGTATTGACAGAAAAGAATTTATATATTTTTAAAAGCCTTAGTGAAACAAGACACACCTATTTCACCCTGAGTAGCCAGAAAATTTCAAGGACATATTATATGACTGAAATAACTCCCGAATTATCTCAGAGAGCAAAAGCTATCTGAGTATCTTCTTGCCATTCAAAAACTGCCTGTGACTGAGGCCACACAAAATACCGACAAACCTCAATTTTACAGTGAATGGAGGTGACTACCTTTGGGTGAGCTAGGTCAGTCTGACCTTGTTCCATAAAAGCAGCCTTGAGAGCATCAGAGATCATAATCTGCTTCCCATCTTGGCCATAGTTTGAGCACTTAGGCTTCAGTGAGCCTGGCTTCAGGGCAGCGTATGCTCAGGACTCTCAGACCCGCAAGATGTAGACACACCAACAGGATGGCTACAAGCTGGTCCTTTGGGTCCCCTGAGGGCTGTGTGGGCAGGATGAACAGGCCTTATACTCCCTGCAAATATCTGCTACCTCTCATATTATGCACAGATTGGAAACTGCTGCATCTCCCTTTACTCCTATGTACCTGAGAGTCACTGATTTCCTTTGTTATCTTTGAGTATAGCATAAAAAAAGAGAATCCTGGTCTATGTCAAAAGTTCAAAACCTCCCATAATTCACACAGAAAAAAAAAAAAACACACTGTTAGAAGACTTGATACTAAATATATTGCCCAAATGAAAATGATAAAGATCAATGGTAACTCTTCTAAACGTTGTTAATTTAAAATTTTTATGCTCTGGCTCTATGTGCTTGTATAACTGTGCTGTGCTAGTCATGACTGTGACCTAAGGCAGATTTAGGTTTGTTTTAATGTGGGTTATTTAAAAATGTTCCACTTCTCCAGCATGGTGAGCACTGACATGGCAATTACAGCAGTGCTGTCTTTTCTGGCTGAGATAAGCTTTAAGATAAGTGACTCTCCATTTCATTTCCTCTTCTGTCTTATCTATTTATCCTGTAAGTATGTTTATATGCAGTACTTCTTTTGAAGGTGTCTATTCTTTGTTGTTGTTTTAAGCACTAGTATAAAGAAATCACTGCTAACAAAAATACTGCAGTGTTATCTACTTCTAGATTTTGGGTGCATTGTTAAACAAATGTTTTCATTACATCTTGCTCAAAATATCTGTTTCATAACTCTTATAGTCTTATCTGCAAATGCTGATGTATAAAATGTTTTTTTTTTTGTACACTATGGCTCTCAGTGGTTTACAAACTGAGATAATACCACAATAAGAGTTGAAATCCTGAATCTTACTAATCTTGTGGTTTGTTTCTAAAAGCACATTTTATAAGCTCAGACTTACTGTCTCCTGTAATGAGCAGACAAGTAGATGTAGCATCAAATTATATTGACTTTACTCCCTTCCGCTCCCCTCCTTTCTCATTCGCCTCCATTTTTACCTATCATTTCAGCTAAATAAACAGAGTCTTACTTAAAAGCATCAATGCAACTTGAACCATGAATGTTAGCTCTCATTCGGAAGCATTTTTGATAAAACTATCAAAAAGTGTGTTGCGTGGTTTCTCATTCCCTCATCCCCCCTTGGATAAAGGAGGTAATGAACCTTTGTGATGCTCCTCAGCTCCTCCTTCATCTACAACGTGATTGACTGTAAGTAGGAAAGGCTCAATCCATCACTCATGAACCGATGTTGCAGCAATCTTACAAGCCACAAATGAAGGAGTAACCATGTATTTGGGGTGTTAAAAATCAGAACAGATGCTTAAGAGGTAAGTAGACAAAAAATGAAACTTATGAGCAGTGTGTCAATATCAAAATGCTATTCCCCTATTCTAACCAAGTATTTTTTTTCTAATGATTCATGATAAATTTAATCTTGATATCTCTCTAATTAGATTCCTGATTAATATACATAGATATACTCTCATCCTAACTGCATCTGAATCCCATTTCATTTATCTCTTTAAAGAGATATATTCCGTTAAGGCAACAATGGAAACCAGTAATCCTGGTAGGTGGTAAACCATCAATAGTTTACCAACGCTGTACTGAATGAAGGGTCTTAATTCAGAAATGAGCCTTATCTACTGGAATAAGAACCAAAACCCTCTCCTGATCATCTTCATGATCATTGAAAAATGAGGGTGAACAGGGTGAGAAGGAGAGAAAGAAATTGATTAATTTTCTCATTGGCAGCTATCTAGATTAGAATAAAGGACGCATTAGGAGAGACTAGATGTGGAGAGTGTAGAGGTGCAAGGAGGCTATAACACAGTAATGGGGACATTAAAGGACACACGGGATCCAGCTGAGATAGGCAGGCACAGACCAGACAGTGACTCAGGATCAGTTTGTAGCCAAGGCACCACAGCAGGAGAGGCAGCAGGAAGATGTGGAAGAGGGAAGTAAGACCCATGTCTAGGGAAGATGAAGCTACTTAGTATGTTTGCCACAGGGCTGCTGGAAATACATGCCTTTTGGCTGTGCTGAAGCTCTTCACGGCTGCTCTGAATACAGCTGCACTAGGAGATGATGGCTTAGTGATAAAACTGTGAAGCACCTATGGGACTTTTTCTGGCAGCTGTGGTTACAGATTAATTTGTTTTCAATTTACTGTGAATGGTGTTCTGTTTAAAAGACATATCTGGGAAGCAGGGAGGAAGGTTGCTCATTTTGAGGCCCCAGTGTGTGCCTCAAGCAGCCCTCTCCGGTGAATTCTTCATCTGAAAATAAATACACAAACCTAGGAAGGAAAGCCTTCTGCAAAGTTTCAAGGACTAGGCAGGGAAACAGTGTGAAGAGATTTGCTTTCATACATTTTGTTTTAATCTGTTTCACCTAAGCTCAGATCTGAATTATCTCTATATGAATAATTATTTTTCACATAGTTAGTATTTTCTTCACTAATAAAACTTAACTGTATAAGCAGGAAACTTATCTGCTGATCAGAGACCAGCTAGGCAATTCTAACTCTGCTGGCTGACTAGGGAACCTGCCAAGCTGAATGAAATGGTAGGAAGTTCACTAGAACTTGGTGATCCCAAATTTTGACCTAATGACCCAAATTTTGGGCACTTTAATCCTTTTTTTGGGGGGGGGAAGGTTGGTGGGCACAGGGAAACCTAGGGATGGTCCTTCACTGTGTTTCCAAGCTGTAGTGCCACAAGTTTTAGATCACAGAGATTGGCTGGTACATATGCCTGCATAATAGACACCTGTCAGGCAGCTAGCTAATAGGTAGCAATTATTCTTTGGACAGTGGTTTGCAGGGTCTCCTTTCCATTTTAGCTCATTTATTTAGGCAGTACAAAGTGGCAGAATGCAGATGCAGATGAAAACCCATGCAAAGCTGCTCTAGCCGGCCTCTCTGCCACTGCCAGATGTAGTGAAGGAAGGTCTAGCATAGGGCCGCAGTGTGCATAATGATATTTCTAGTTGCCAATATTTACCTATGTAACATTAGTGTGAAGAAAAGTATACACCTGTGCACTCAAGCCTGGAAAGTTTTTCTGGCAGGAAAATTATGCAAAGCAAAGGAAATAGAGTGAGCAATGGAATGGAACAGTTATTTAATAGCAGAATGAGTTTGAAATTAAAGATTGTAAGTGTTCATAAGACACTGTTCTCTGTGCTTCCACTTTGTTGGATTCTTTCACTCTAAAACTAATGCTTTGGTTGATGAGTCATGATCTATGACCAGGACAGCCTCAAAAAATAACTGAGTACAAAATGATCTAACAAGTTCCTCTAACTGTCAGCGCATCTATTACTCTGTAACAGTGCTGTTGTCTCAGACTTCATTTTCAATTTCAAAATTTTAACACTTCAAGCAAAATTTCCAATGAAAAGAAAAAGATTCCTGTTATCAAAGCTCAGAGGATTAATCTGGGAAGATAAATACTTGCTAGACAGAACTAAGTCAGGCCACTTTTTTAGGTATTCCAAACGTGAATTCACAGTTTTGTAACAAGTCTTTCTGTTTGAGATGAACTATCTAGTGACAGAAAAAAAAAGTTTCTTGCTCTATTTAATTCTAATTATTTTGTTTGTTTCTTTGCTGTTGTGGAGACTTACATGTTGGGACCTAAAGTAAAACCTCAAGTTATTAATGAAGGCCACTGTAAAGCATTGAGTGACATAGGTATAAAGTGAGCAGATATAGAAAACATTATCAGGATATCAGCTCAGGATGTATTACTTTCCTAACGTTCTTTAATGCAATCTGCTAATTCATACGACAACTACAACACTACATTTCTATCACTAGATTAATTGCTGTATTTCAGCTTCCACACTGTGAAAATGTCAATTTCTCCTCATGAAAACAAGGCCCAAGGATCTACTCTCAAACAAGAGAATTTAGACTTTTCTTTTAGCCACCAAATTGATTGCAAATGATGATAGAAAGATGGCCAAAATAATATTTGGTAATGTGATAAGAAAGAGCTAAACTGATGGATATGCAGTTAGAAAAGAAGAGGGAATTAATATAAAAGAAATATCTTTCATTTAGATCTCAATATGTAGATCTGCTTTGATGAGTTAACAGAATATATTGCCTTTTCAGCACAATATTGGTTCATAATAATATTAAAGGCATTTGATTTCTTTCACTGAGAAGAAAGCCAGTTCTACTCACAGGCACAATAAATACTGCTCTAATCTCCTTCTCTCTGTTTTATGTCCAATATATTAGTACAACAACATTTCAGCACTGTTCAGTCACTTATATACATTGGTACCATAGCACTGTTCTCTTACAATATATCTTATTTTATTCTATAAACACTCAAAATGGCTAACCCTTTGTGAATCACCTTATTAACCACATTGAAACCACATAGTTTTTGAAAGAGTATGAATTTTGCTCATATTGTCCACTACTATTTTTGTAACTTAGAATGATAGAAAAAGAAGAAAGGCAGGCAAATATAGAAAAAGGTTAGAGAATAAAATAAAAAATCATTCTAATAAAAGTATAATAAAATCATTTAAAAAACCTATTTTATGTATTTTAATCTATTCCATTTCAGTTGGGGGAAATCATATCTCCTTCTTAAGTAATGGAGTTATATCATTTTATGAGGATTTGGGCATAAGGCTAAATAACAAGGAAGACTAATTAGCTTAAATAAATTTAAAGGATTTTGCTAATTTTCAGATTTTTTTGTATATTAAGAAAATCTCAAATGCTAACTTTTTGCAGACTTTCAGGTGAAAGGAGGTGAAAGTACAGGACTGGAGAGCCCTAAAATAATGTGAACTGAAAAAACTTTTAATGGTTTGCTTAGTCTATTCTCTTTCATAGTAATTCTACTACTGATATTTTGTCTCTGATAAAGAGGTATGAAGACTAGCTTGAAATAAAAAAAATAAACTCAGTGGTTGTGGTCCCATAATCAGCCTTGCTAATGGTATTATTTATCCCATGATTGATACACTGGCATTACTAAGCTTCCCTTCTTATAACTAACCTGAATATTTCTTCTGCATATTAAGAAGACTGTACCTTGTTTAGTTTCCCAAGATAAGATAGAGTTTTGTCCTATTTCAACCATTGATTTACATTTTTTTTTGTCAGAATTGTCCCCATTCATTTTTTTTTTCTCTGAATAAAGCATTAAGTCAAGTCAGAGAAGTGTCTCTCCAAAATCCTGTGATTGCTTCCTCACTCCTTAGGAAATTACTGTTAGGATCCTGAATCACATTAATTAAAACATTGGCTTAGAGTCCTCTTCTATCTTCTTGAATATAATTGAAAAAAGAAAGCAGCTCAGAGGAAGTTAAGAAAATATTATCATGATTTAGTTTGGTTTTCACACTGGACAATCCCAAAGTGGTTTACACATTGATTTTCTAAGAAGTCACTTTAATGAAAAAAAAGGGCAGCTATGAGTAGAGTAAGCCATTAAACATTTTTAAATAACATGAAAAATCTATTACTCCACCCCAGAGCCTCTTGAAGTCTCCCAAAGGGGATGTGCTTTCAAAAAGGAAGAGTTTGCGCTGCGCTGACAAAGGAGTTTCCCATGAGCCCATCTGCAATTGCGGATACAACTGTATGCTTTAAAAGTTTATATTCCTTTATACAAATCTGTTGCTTGCTCTTCAGTCCATGAACATATATAAGATCATGAAATTGATCCTATGATTGCTAAAGACCTGTATATGCTGAAGAAAAGAATTTTAAAGCGCAGCAAATTTTCTGAGTTAATCATTGTTGTCCATCTTTCAGAGAGTGAGAAGGAAGTCAGCAGAGAATTAACATAAATATTTTGCATCTCACAGTAAACTTACTTAAACAACCTTCGTGAGGATGCAAAAAAGGGAAATACTTCATTCTGTGATGTATATGATCTAGGTCAGCCTGTTTCCAGTCAGTTCCATGAGAGCAAGAATCAAATATTACATAAATGAGGCAGGAAATTAAGGTCTTTGTACTCTTATGCAACAGCAATTAATATAAAATATAAATATTCCTTGTTGCTTATCACAGGAAAGGGGGAAAAGTATTTTCTATAGTTTTTGTTTTATAGAAAACATTTTATCTTCTGTTGTGCTTAAGCACTGTTATCTTTCTTTTTAAAAAGATAACTTTGATCATATGGCTATATGAAATCAGAATAAATTACATGGATGTCCTTTCTGACCTTAAAGGCTAAGACTTTCCTATAAAAAGTCTTAAGACTTTCATAAAAAAATGCATATAAAAATGTCTTTGTAAAGAAAACAATGGAGTTTTTTATCTTAAGAGGCTATACCTTAAGCAGAAAAATGCCTTCTAATCTTTCTTAGAGAATATATTTGTCTCTAGTTTGAGGAATTAAGAAACCAAGTGGAGTTTCTTACAGAATTAAACCATAAATAATGCCTAATGACATCTCAGACAGCAAGTTTGAATTCAGGATTACACTTAATTACATTAATTATTGTAGTTCTGTCACAGTCTCTAGAAAATACAAAATCTTGACCTATCTACATGAGTAATTACTTGCTGTGATCCAGCATCTGACTCAGCTTTTGAAGAAGCATACCCTTTACAGGGAACTCAAATGAATGTTTGCTCTTACTGATGTTTATGTAAAGTTCAGCTGATGAACATGTAGTCTGATTTTTTTTTTTTTCTGAGCAGGGAAAATTCATCTTAGCCATGAACTCTCTAGCAATGTATTCTAATATTGGTCCTACAGGTGTCTTAGGTCTAACTTTATTGTTGGAAATTAATTTCAATACCTCAGATGGCTGCTTTGGTTATCTTTGCTCATTTTGAGTCTGAAGACCAAAGTCTGGAATAATAAGCAAATTCCCAGACTACTAGGTAGACACAGAATTATGTAAAAAAAAGTATATGTTTAGATTAGCAACTCTTTTCCTTAGAGCTCAAAGTGCTTTTCCTTTTCCAAAGTTCTTTTCCTCTGATAGAGCCTTTCCTTTTCCTTTTTCCTTTTCTTTTTATTTTTCTTTTTCTTTCTCTCTCTCTCTCTCTTTTTTTTTTTTTTTAAGATCCTTGTAGCATTGTGCTGGCTTTTTTCTCCATGGGACTGTAGTTGTTCTGTCCCCTCTTCCCTCCTGCCAAAAGTTTTAGCCTTAGCCTTACATGCTTTCAGTAAGACCTGGAACACCAGGAACAGTGTTCATATTTTACCTCCTGATAGCCTAGACCTCATTTCCTTAGAAATTTCCCAAAGAGGTATGAGGGAAAAAAAGGAGGAATAGAAGTGGGCTACACGGTAGAAATGGGCTACAATCACTCATGGTAAAGTTTGTATTTCATTAAGCCAGGGTTTTAAACTCTTCCCTTAACTTTTCTGAAGCAAAAGCGAGTGGCCACCCTATGTTTTCTTCTGTCTATTGCTATTGGCCATGTCTAGGTGTAAATACAGTACATGGTAGTATATTTGAGGTTTTAAAATGTGAATGGAAAAGGTGTGTGTGGCTTCATATCATTTGAAAACTGTAGCTGTAAAAGGTGCCTTATTTTTTGAGCGGGTATTCTAGGCTAACATTCTAATGAAGCTGAATATTTATGAAAGACATTAGCAAAATGTTCTCTACAGTAATATTTCAGATGAATTCCTTCTCTTGAAGTAATTTATTATAAAATAAACATCAAATGGAGTGCAAGAGTATTAATTTGCGCAGCCAAATATGATTAAAAATTAAAAAAATAAATTGGGGAGTAAAAGTGTAAAATTAAATGTGTGTATCTGTACATCTGTGTTTTCATCCTGTATCAGAGGATATAAAAAGGAGAAGCTGTTCTTTTATTCTCTCTCTCTCTATATATATACATATAGCTTGAATTAGGTCCTGTCTATGACCAAGTTCCTATTTACTGTAACAGTATGAATAACAGACACAATCAGAGTTAAAAAAGAGCCATACAATCATTACTACAGGTAATTAATAGGACATCTGTTGACTAATTGGGACAAATCCTTAACATTGTGATGCTCAATCTTGGTCAAGCTAAAAGACAGAGTCTTTAGTTACATTTATGGAATTGTTAACATATTGAGCTAATATCTTTGTCATAGTTCTGTGACTGTAAATTGTCTAAGGTAATGGCAACAGAACTCCAATATCTGTGACTGAACAAAAAGAAAATCCAGAGTGTCCTATAGATTCCAGTCTGATATATGGTCATTTGTCTCCTGAGAGGAAGAACAGGCAATTATATCCTCAACATACACAAGCGTCCATACACCCTCACTTGGAACCTGCAATTAATGTAATTTAGATTCTTTGACTGCAGCCTTTTCCTTCTAAGCTGAAAAAGCGCTCTGTAGAAAAGCTTTATCTCATTATTTTCAAAAGCTACAAAGCAACACCTCTCTTTGAAACTGAAAAATTTGTTTCATCCTTTTCTGTAAATGTTGTTCATGGTATGTAGACATTTAACAAGTGTTATGCACTAATCCAGGAACTGGCAGTTTAGTTATATCAGATTATATCAGGTTCATGTGTATCAGTCAGTGGCACAAAATATTGACTCAAAAATATTCCATAGAGACAGCAGCTTATTTGTTCTTTTCACAGAATACAAAAGTTCAGTATTTGAGTGAAAAAATGAAAAGTTTGAAGGTTTTTCATGGTATCTGGTTGATTGTTTTATTTTTCTTAATACTGCATTGGGATAAAAGCAATTCAGAAATTTACACATTTTATTGCATCTATGTCCAATACCTTAATTCCTTACTACTTGTTTCTGTAAATAAGGGAAATTAGAATTTTGAGACTTCTCCTAATTCACCTTTATAAATCATTTTTAGGTAGAGCGTCCTTTGTTGTATTTGATTTTTCTTAGTTTTGCTAATGGAATAATCTTTGTTACATTTCACCACAGCATTTTGATAAGTAATTATTTGTTTTAGGAACAATTACATGGGTTTTTCATTACTGTCCTTTTGCATAAAGCCACAATCCTCTCCGATTTTCAGACAATGTACTCAGCAAGAGACTGAAATATCACAAAGAATGACCTTGTGGTGAAAAGAAGGCAAAACCTATTTCTCTTAGCAAAACCCTTTTTCCCATAGGCCTATATAGGCTTATCATTTCAGAAACTGTTGATAGGGTTGAAACAAAATTAAAGACCAAAAATGCTAGACCAAAATTGTTCAAAGTCTACAAGGAAAGATGTGATGATGTTTTAAATTATGATTTAGATTCAGAATTCATCTGAATTGAGGGATAAAGGTCACATGTAAGTATATATGAAGATTTGGAGGTCTACTTCTGCTTGTGTAACAAATATCAGTAAGTAGAAGGGTACTAGTTTTTGTGCACTGTGAAAGATGTTTTCCAGTAACTTTCCCAGTTCTTAGAGGCTTACTGAACTAGAAAGATATTCTGCCATGCTGAGTATTATTCCCTATATTACCTTGATAAATAATTCTGGTATTTTTCTTATAGACAGTATGTTATGACTGATCAAAAATTTACATTTATAGCACTAATGGAGCATGTGATAATCATGAGAGAGAGCTAACCTGAAGCTCTCATGGCCTGTCATTAATAAGAAATAACAGGACAGCTGATTTTCTAGAGCTGATATTTCCAATGAGGATTTTCAAGGAACAGTTTTCAGTTTAGCATGATTCAATATTTTCATCCATAATCAAGAAGTAGATAAAAATAATTTTTATTATGTAAATATTACAGAGTAGAAAGTGATAATGGCAGGATAGCCATACAAATATATTTAACAGTTTTCATAACATTAGCAATCCAAAGGGAGGGAAAAAAAAAAGCAAAACATAAACATAACTAAAGACAAAGCTGATGCTACACGTTCATAACAGCAGAAAGAATTTCCCAAAGAGACAGGAGATTGAGAGTAAAATTATGATGTTCTATTACAGTAAAAAGCAGTGTTACCTTTATTTATATTAGTATTGAATTAACAAATAGAAACATGGTTTTACTTTGATAAATGATTTTGTTCTTTGGAAAGTACTGAATCCTTTGATAATGCACATTTTAAGGAAGATGTTGGAAAATTGTACATGAAGAGGTGCAAACATTAGAAGTATTGAGAGGTCTGTAACATGTAATTTTTTTTTAAAGCCTGAAAGAACACTTTGTTTACTATATCAGACAGTACACCAGAGTGGCTGGTGGTGTGCATCAGTTGTATGAGTATCTTCAGAAAAAAAAAGATCTTTTGGCTTATTGAAAAGCTTTTCAACTCACTAGAAAAGAAAACAAGATCAAAAAATTCAGATGAGAAGTAGGTTAGTGATACAAATGACCACAATAATCAGCAAATATTAACAAGAATGGAATTTTATTATCATAATTATTATTGCTTAAGGTCTTCAAATGAAGATTAAATACTTTCTGAAAAAATATATTTTGGTTAAATTAAAATTATTGAAATTAATATGAGAATAATTGGGAGAAATTCAAGATACAGTAGAAAGATACTTTCTTATGATCTTCATGTTTTGAGTCAATTTTTTGATGTTTACCATTTAAATCAAACATACAGGGTATATAGTAGCAATACATGGAACAGACCTAAAGTGTGATTGTGTAGCAAGCAGTAGTGATGGAAAGGAAAAAAATCTATTTTTGTATGTCTCATGCAATACTTTTATCTCTGTTTTCTTCCCTTTGTCCAATACTCTCAGAGGAGTTTCCTAACACTAGGGCTGTACAGAGAAGAATTAATTTTAGAAGGATAAAAGAGCTATATGCAGATAGCCAAATGCTTTTATTTCCAAACTGTTGATAGCACTTATAAATTCAGCTGATGCATTTAGAAAGCTGATGCATTTAGAAATGCGTGCCGCAAAAGCAGGGTGAGACTGTTTCAAATATCCATTCAAAAACAGCTGTGACTGATATACAATATAATTTAGAGAGCAGTAATAGGTCTCAGTGTTCCTAATTTCTGCTCCAACATGCAGTAAAATATAATTTTTAAAACCAAAAAAAATGAGCAGATGGACAATCATAACAACTCTGTAATGAGCATCAAGATATTGCTGATAGCACTGGGATTCTGTGACCATGGTTTGGTGAGTAGAATATTTGCAATGCAGATTAAAGCTTTTTTCTCTCAGAAAATGCTTTTAGATAGGCCTTGGACAATTCCTCCCCCGTCATCACTTTTTTAGCAAAAAAATGTAGAATACTAGTATGCTGATTTTCAAAAGAACGGCCTAGGACAAGAGAGCTATCCTAGACAAGCAGGTAGTGACCTAATTACCTTCTAAAGGTTTAATACAGGAAAGGCAATCATTTTGCAATAGAAAGTCTCATTTCCAGACTGGGAGCAGCCAGTGATACCTGGAAGGTTTTTGTGATTGTGATGAAACCATCTGATTAATTTATCACCTTCAGAAGCAGCAGATATGGAATATTAATGTTTAGGATTGCTGAGTGCAGGCCTGTATTACAAATAGATGCCAAAGCAGAGATCTCCTGAGTTAATACTGACATTATAGACACTGTGTTTACAAGGTGTGCAAAAATTAATTGCAGGTGCATTACAACAGGAATCTGTTGACATGAAACATCTGGAATTATGTGGTATACTGCAACATTTGACTCATTAAAATTGTGCAGGTACCATTTCTTTCCAGATCTTGGCAAGAAAGAATGTTCACTTAAGTCTTTAAGCATAAAACTATATCTAATCAAAATATTCCAATATGGGAGTGGAATAAAATATTGGCAATTAAATAATATGTCCCATCTGATGCTGGGAACCCTGAGATGATGCTGCATTGACTTCTCAGTCACGACATGTACAGATCCAGCCCTTGATGAAGTTTGCCAAAATCCTGCTCTGCAGATCTCTCATGAGCTTTTCTGTTCATCATTCCTACTGTCAAGCAGAGATCCTGCCCACAAGAACATGCTGCTTCTTTTTTCGATGAGGACATGCGGGTAGCGTAATCACTGGGGCCATTTAGGAGCTGTCTGTTGAAACCTCCTCTACAATTTAGCAGGCGAGTTTGTCCTTCAGCTACGGACTACGTGCAGCACAGATATGGGTCTTATCAAATTAACTGTTAATGTGCATCACTAAGTCCTCAATATACAATTATCTTCTGGTTAGCACCGCAACTGCCTGCAAGTCTGATACTAATGAAGAAATTTTCTTCTTGGATCCTCAAGTATGTAAAATGGATTGTTCACAGTGCAGCTTTTTCCTGAGAACTGCCTACCTTTAGCACAGGCTATGTTATATGTGTGCTGTTTATTTTTACGTCAATATCAGCATTTGATATGTGTTTTTTATTAGCTCATTTTCCTTGATTTCTCTATTTTTATCTCCCTGTTTATCCATGACAGAGCCAATCCCAAGTCTTTTAAAGTAGTCAGAAAGACTTCTACAGACAACAACAGAACCTGAATGCATGTCTAAGAGCATTTCAGAATGAGTTTTCTACTGTGCTGAAGCACCATTTAACCCGTGGCATGTGAAGTGCAAGAAAAGATAGTACAGACTCCATCAGAGCCACAGAAAAGGGCAGTTCTTGCAAGTGTGCCATTTGAGTAAACTATCTATCATATTTGGGGAGATGGTATTGAATAGGCTGAGAACATATAAAGTATTATCTTGGAGTGCCAAGTTCAGTTTATAAAACTATTAAGTGCTGTTTGGACTATCTATCTATTTTTGCATGTCTTTGAACTGAAAATATATCCAGAATTAGCTCTGATTTGAACTTATTTCAATAAATCTGTGTGTGTTATTTGACTGTTCCAGAACCCCATGCTTCTCCAAATATAAATTGATTCATTTTCAAAACAAATATATTTTTTCTGGTTTACCATTGACCAAATTCATAAACCAATTCTACTTAGAAACAATGTCTTAAATTATGAGAAATAATTTCTAAGTAGATGTTCTGATGGCTACAGCCAGAATGGGAGTGACAAACCACTTTTTTTTTTAACTGAGTATAGCAAGAACAGCATCTATTTATGTCTACCTTAAAAGTTTACTCAAGGATCCAGATATATCTGCAGATGAGAGCATCATCTAACTTTTTCTGGTGCAAAGGAAATGCTTTATCAGCCTACGCTGCAAAAAAAATCTAATCCTCCCTGCAAGACTAGAATTTTTGAACTTAGTGGCTTTGGTCGATTGTCAACAAAAACAAATAAATGTGTCAGATTTCTCTGTGATTACAGACTGACTAATTATAACCAATATAAACAACTTTGTACTTTCTGCATTTCAGCTGCCATTTTCTCTGTCACACTGACAGTACATTGTCTGCTTGGATTTTAAATGGCTTATGAAGCAAGACTCTATTATGTATATTCTTCCTCTATTCTTTCTCTCTTCCTCTCTTCTCATGCCTTCATCTCATGAAAAAGGCGCAGGCATTGCAGAAGGAAGGACTATTGCAGTTCTAGATACCTGAAGATAAGTAAACACTTCATCCATGTATAAGATACTTCCCTCTTTTAAGCTTCTGTTCTATGTATAAAAGCTTCTACTGAAAAGATGGATAAGTCTAGTTAGTGGTGTTGTGAATATAATTAGAATCTAAATGATACCTACAGAAGTGCAACAATTTGCTTGGGCAATTAGCCTGAGAAAATGTACTTCCCTGCCTGGGAATGTGACTCCACGAGCTGTGTATTTTGAATAATATTATGCATATAATTAATATAGATTGAGGAGATGTCCGGAATTATAATGAATATGGTAACTCTTGTTCTGAACAGATAATTATATCAGCAAGAAAGAATTAGCCAAATTGTATTGAGTTTTGGCAGGCACTAATATTCAATTTAGTTTGTTCCTAGCTGGTATTGTGCAATCCAGTCTCCAGAGATGAGCAGACATGCATAGTCCACTCTGTCACCTGGTTTACCATCTTGTCACACATTATGTTTCCTCTATGGCAACAAACTTGTGGTGGTAGCAATTTGGCAGAAAATCTCAGAGATGAAGTATATTTATCTGAACATGCAAGAAGGTTTTGAACTATTGCAACATTTTTAAAAGTTCATTTTTTTCCTTCCTTTACACGCATTTTAATAAATCAGAAGTCTCTGAAGCCAAGACATTAAAACTCAGCAGGAAGCTCATTATTCTGAGTCCAGCTACTATAGTTTTAACCTCTTCTAAATGGTTAAAATTACTTTTAAGTGCACTTCATCTGGGAATCTTTTGATATCAATATATCAAAAGACGTCTGACGTCTTGGCAATTTCAAGGTACAATTTTTTTCATGTCTTGCCTGTATGTCAAGGAACTAAAGATTATCACAAGTGATAAAATATTTCTTAAAAGCAGTGCCAAGAAAACATACTTCATTAGGTAAATAGAATATGCATACATGTTACAAAGACATAAAGGTCTCTTCCAACATTATAAAATCCCTAGAAATTCAGTATAATAAATTGAATCTTAGAGCTTTAAGTTAGACAATATATGTGATTTAAATGTCATGTGAATTGCTTTATCCACATCATGAGAAGTTCTATTTTGCCTTTTGAATGAAAAGAGCATCTGTATAAATCATTGCTCCCAAGTTATTATTCAACAGATAGGAATTTTCTGCAGCACAGATAATAAAGGGCAGTCATAGGTTATTTATTTATTATTATTTTCCATTTTATTACATGAAAAAAATACTATACAAAATTAGCCACATGAAATATACTTGTAAGAAATGGCAGTTAAGTCTTCAATATGTAGGGATTTTTTTTTCCCCCTTGTCTCTCTAGGTTTCAAAAGAATCGTGTTTTATGACCTCACAAACTTCTAAAGACTGTCCTTCAAGTTATTCTTACTTTCCTCACAGGAACAACTTTTCTACTGGTGAATAGTGATGTCATTATTCCGTTCATGGTAGCTTTCAATAAGGAAAGTAAATGTTAGATCAAGAATGAAAAAAAGTTTGTGAAAATTTGTGGAAAAATACATGTATCATCAAATTTCACTATTGCCTTTTCTAGAACATCCTTAATTTTGTGATAGAGATGGAGTCTACATAGGACTGAAAATAAACAGTTTCCAAAACTCTTTTTTCACCAAATTAAGAGTAGATTAGAGTGGATGCATAGAGTTATGGATCTCAAACTAAATGAAGGAATACAGTTCAACATCATGATGAAAAATTTTAACCCTAGGAAAATATCTTTTTCAACTCTAAAGTCACAAAAAGAGTTGTAACATTTGGGTTCCTCTTAATGTGTTTAATATCCCTAAAACTAAAGACTTTTGGATTTAAGATGGGCTTTAGTCTCTCCCAGCAGCTTTTTCAGTGCACCTCATAATGGTAGATTAGAATTGATTATTGCTTGAAATAATTGGCAGTGATATAGCTGTTAGCAAGAGCTTGACCTAGTCAGCATAGTCGTTAATTTGACTTAATAATGATTAACCTAATGAACTCTCAGAGTACTTCATTGAGCTCTAAATGTTTTCACCATTGATGATGTCCAAAAATCCCTAAAGCTAGCTCTGAGTGTTTTGAGGACAAAAGCTGTGAGCCCAGTTGCGGCCTCAGGCTACGAAGTGTGAGCACCTTTGGGTTCTTCAGGAACACCCAGGACTCTGCAGAGACCCAAACCTCCACCTCAGGCAAACTTTTTGGTGTGGAGATAAGCAAGAGCCTCAGTGCCAGCCCTCTGGGAGACACTGGTCGCGAGTGAAGATCTCTGTTCTGCCAGGATGAAGGTGAAGAGCACTGGGTGAAGGTAAAGAGCTTCTGTTCTGACAAGGGTGTTGATGGTGAACACAGATCCTTGCCCAGTGTGGAAATCAGCTGCAGCACCATGTTCCTCTCTCCAACTCGCTCTCCCCTGACGTGGGCTTTCTCGTTATCGTTAAGATGTTTGTATTAGAACATTGAATAAGGTAGCTGATAGCTTGAATTCTAAAATTTGGGGGAAAATGAAATGAGATGAAATGAAATTCTACTGGAGTGGACTGACTACTGCTTATGTATTAAAGAAATGATAAAAAGCAGCATGTATTGAAAAGCAGAGAGGTGATACAAGAGAGCATTTGTTGAAAAGCACTTGCAGCTTTCGTCTCTTACATGCTCTCTCGCAAACTCTGACCTGCTCATTTCACCTTTCTGGCTGTAGAGTTTTAATTTTCATGGCGTCATCCTCACATTCCTACTGACAGCTAAAAACACATAGGTAAATGGTCCCTTCCTCTTTAGGCTGAGTACATGGAAGCTTGGAGGAAATATTGATTCAGGGATAGAACATTCTCTCTCTCAAGAACTCTCTCAAGAACTCTTGTGGTCAATTCTCTTCTCTGGCACAAGTTTCCCCTGTAAATCTTGGCCAGTTTGTTACTTTACACTTTTCCATTGTGGTTCTTTCCTCAGGATGGTAATGTAAACTTATCATTGAAGTGGCCTTTACCGCTGCAGTAGCACAGGTTATATATTTGCCTTAATCAGCTTTTACCTTTCTCGCATACACACAGTACTCTCCCCTCCTCCTCATTTTATTCAAATCTTTCCTTGTGTATGCATTAGCTATGAGGCATCTTCAAGGACAGAGTGACTTTTAAGAGGAGACAGGTAGTTTCATAATTAAAGAACAAATCCACTGCCTTTGGCCGGATGCCCTGTGTGCTTCCTATGCAGTGATTGTTGGTGGCACTTTGTCCCAATGCTCTGTGAAACTGATGTTGAGCACACAGGGCCAGAGATTGCTTGGTATCCTAGACAGAGGTATGTGGGGAGGAAGGAAAGCAGAACTGTGACTTCGACTAGTTTTCATTTACTTCTTCAGCTGTTGAAAAAACTGATGCCATCTTCACTTCTCCCCTAAGCAAACACTTAGGGCAAGTCCCACTGAAATGGAAGCTACAGCTCTCTCTTTCTTTCCAGTTGGGCCGAGTGACGCTGTCTCCATCAATACTAACCGGTATTTAACCTCATTGACCTCTCATACTTCTTTTCAATTATGACAATTCATAAAATCATAGAATGCCTAAGGTTGGAAGGGACCTCTAGAGGTCATCTAGTCCAACCTCCTGCACACGCAGGGCCACCTAGAGCAC
>JAWLRI010000146.1:4313-62531 GCA_034781795.1 Crypturellus tataupa
AGCGCGTACACACTGTCAATCAAGTGCGAGGCAGGCCCCTTTTCCTCCCCTGTTCAGTCTCTCACCATTCCTTCCCCCGCTGCGTTTCCTACAAAGTTATATCACTGTGACCATGCAGCGCTAAAACAGCTCTCCTGCGAGCAATATGTGTTGCTCGCAGACAGAAGCAGCGTTGCAATTATTACTAGGTTTTGCTCTGAAAGCACTGCAGAACACAACTCCAAGAAGCTGCGGGATCTTCAGGTTTGCTTTTAGTCCGTAATGAGCGCTTTTCCGTGGTCTGCAGATTAAGGAGATGATGGAGGAAGGAGAGAGGAAGGAAAGGGGAGTGCCTCTGGCACTTTGCTGAGGCAGACATTGCATCCCCAGTCCACATAATGTTGGCGAGTATTGGGAGAAGTCTTTCTTGCAATAAGAGTAGGGGAGAAATGGCTGTAGATTCAGGCTGTTTGTCGCTGAAGTTTGGTTGCTGTAAGAAAAACAGAAGCTGTCATTTGTATATGTGTGTGTCCAATAAAAGGGCCTCCCAGTTCCTTGTTAGCTTATAGAGGGGAGGAGAAAAAAAAAAACCAAAAAAAAAAAAAAAAAAAAAACGTATGACCAGCTACTGTTCTCCATATGATAACGAGAGAGAACTGCCTGCCCTGGCTAGTTGCGTTACTTTGCTTCAACTTCGGGTTAGATGAGAGGGAGAGACAAGTTGCAGGGGAGGCAGGAGCAAGCTGGAAAGCCCTGCTGTCTTCCTCCTTCCTACCCTTCCTCCTTTACCTCTCTCCCCACTCGCTCCCCCCACCCCCCAAAACAAAGAAAAAAAAAAAACCCAAAAAAACCCTCAAACTTTTCTATCAGAGAAAGAGGGAGATCTTGTCCTCTTTGGAAACATGGAGCTGCTGTGCTGCGAGGTGGACCTCCTGAGGAGAGTGCTTCCCCATCTCAACTTACTCTATGACAATCACGTTTTGCACAACATCTAATCCAACCCCCCTGCACACGCAGGATCACCTAGGACATGTGGCACAGGATTGCATCCAAGCGGGTTTTGAAGATCATCAGAGAAAGAGACTTGGCAACCTGTTCCAGTGCTCCATTAAGAAGCCTCACCGTTAAGAAATTTTTCCTTAAGTTTCTGTGGAACTTCTGGTGTTTCCGTTTGTGGCCATTACCTCTAATTCTGTTGGTGGCCACCACTGAAAAGAGGCCGGCCCCATTCTCTTCGCTCCCTCCCTTGAGGGATTTATATAGACTGATCAGGTCCCCTCTCAGCCTTTTCTTCAGGCTGAGCAGGTCCAGCTCTCTCAGTGTCTCCTTATAGGGCAGATCTTCCACGCACCTGATCAACCTTGTAGCCCTGCACTACACTCTGTCCAGTAGCTCCACATCCCTCTTGTACTGGAGGGCCCAGAACTGGACACAGTACTCCAGATGTGGCCTCACCACTGGACTGAGTAGAGGGGGATGATCACCTCCCTTGACCTGCTGGTGACACTCTTCTTAATGCACCCCAGGATGCCATTGACCTTCTTGGCCACAAGGGCACACTTCTGCCTCATGGTCAAATTGTCATCCACCATGACACCCAGGTCCTTCTCTGCAGAACTGCTCTCCAGAAGGTCAGTCCCCAGTCTGTACTGGTGTCTGCAATCCGCAGGTACAAGACCTTGCACTTGCCCTTGTTGAATTTTATAAGGTTTCTCACTGCCCAGTTGTCTAGTCTGTCCAGGTCCCTTTGGATAGCAGCGCAGCCTTCCAGGGTATCAGCTACTCCTCCAAGTTTGGTGTCATCAGCAAACTGGGAGGGAGCACTCTGTGCCTTCATCCAGGTCATTGATGAATTAATTGAACAGGACTGAGCTGAGGACTGACTCCTGGGGGACACCGCTTACTACAGGCCTCCAAATAGACTCTGCACTACTGATCATCACCCTCCGATCTCTGCCATCCACTCATCTATCCCACACTTCCAGAGCTTGCCGAGTAGGACCCTGTGAGGGACTATGTCAAAAGCCTTGCTGAAATCCAAGTATATGACACCACCCGCTCTCCCCTCATCTACCCAGCTGGTCATTCCATCCTAGAAGGCTATCAGGTTAGTCAAGCATGATTTCCCCTTGGTGAATCCATGCTGCCTACTCCTGAGCACCTTCTTGTCCTCCAAAGTACTCTGGGTATAACTAGAGATGAAATTAAGGAAGGATGCCTTCCCTGTCCCAGTATACTCTGTTCTCTTTCTGGGTATCTTGCCATAAGATAAAAAGGCAGTAAAACCAAAGTCATTAATGAACAGCACAGCCAGTAGTACGTCTGCAGTTACTACATTTGCAGAAGACTGATTATATCAAAGAAGCTCTGAGAGATGCTCAGAAACAAGTTATTAGAGATCTTGGTTTGGATAGAAAATGGAGTAGCTGTAAAAGTACCAAGAACATGGGTTAACGACAGCAGAGGATGGCAAGAAATAGCTTATTTGTACAGTTTACAGGTAAAGAGAAGTACAGCAGGCAAATGGCTGCTTCCTGGATTTGTCCTACTGCGGATTTGTCAATCCTGAAAGCTACTCTGCAGCAAAGAATGTCCTGTGCATTTTCAGAGAAGCCATGCATAGATTCTGGGTTTCTGTGGGACAGATACAGTGACAAAGGATGACAAAGCAGGGAACAGACAGTCAGAGTAGGGAAAAGACTGTGAAAGCAGGAGTTGCCAGACTATATCTGGACCTTGAAGCAAGGAGCTAGAAAATATGGAAAGCAAGCCAAGCAAAATGAGATTGGGAAACAAGGGTATAATTACTGGAGGTTGAAAGGTTTACTTCACCATCGACAGGGGAACAAAGAGAGCCTAGGTGGGTGACAGAATCAGAGGAATGCAGTGGTAAAATGTATGTAATTGTGCTTTAAAAGGAGACCTGGAAGGATTCATGGGAAGAACAGATTATCTTCAACCTTTGCTTCCATGACACCGTAGCAGATTCCAACATTTCTCAGATATTTCAAGAGGTCTTTCTGGGACACATCAGGAAGACTTTAACCCTAAATCCCCTTTTCCTCACACTATCCTCTCCCCTCTTCACTCCTCAGCTACTGCGAAGTTACTGCCAGAGTCATAGGAATAAAACCAGTCTCTAATATGGCAGAATCAAGCTCCAGTTAGCAAATTGATCTTTGGAAAAAGAGGTGACAACTTGCCTTCTTGATGTGACATGTCCAAGGCAAGTCTCACATAACAGAATTTCTCTAATTGATGTCACGGAGAAATGTGACAGTTGCTGCAAGAAGGCTGCATTAACCTTGCACCGCCTATAATGGAGAAGGAAGGACTTCTGTCCTGCGAGGTCTCACAGAATTTTTGGAGACAGCCTAAGTCACACTGTCTCCCGCTCCCCAATCCCCTAATAGCTTTTAATTTCAATGTTGTGTTTAAAGGAAAAAGTTGAGACTCAAGTAACCTTATTTAACTTAATCTCAATACTGTTCATGGAGGAGTTTAAATTACGATTCTTTAAACTGCTTTCATATATCAAACCCACTCCAGTGAAAAGAAGCATAAACTTTTAACTACTGCAGTGTGACCTGCAGAACAGCACACTTATCTGTGTCACTTGCTGATTAATGGCAGAGGTATAAGACACCACACAGAGGTAACACACACAGAAAGCGAGCAGCAGAAGTAATCTCGCCTTTATGATTTGCAACAGGAAACATAGAGTTCAAGTTGGTCAGACAATATCCATTTCTAGCAGCAGTGTCTCTGAAAGCCAGAGAAGCTGCAGTGACAACAGTCAGCAATGCTGGCTTTGTTCAGACTTGCCCTTGCTGTGACTTGACACTCTTACTTTCCCCTTCTCCTTGCAGCTTGCAAGCCACCTGCTGCCTCCTTCAGATTTCTGCCAGCTATAAATACACTTTAATCTTTCCTGAATCCTCCCTACGTTTTTTTGAAGGGTGGACAAAATTGGACTTTTTCTTCCAGTACAGTTTACTATGGAAACAAATTTTCCTTGATCTGTCTGATAGGCCGTGATCCGTGATCTGTCTGATGGGCCTTTTTATTTTTGAACCTCTCCCCCATGTTTAATACAAAGGTATCTCAAACAGAGTTAAGTTCCTACAAGATGGATGGAGAGCACTGGTAAATAAGTCATGTCTCACATTTAGAACGCAACAGAGCAATTCTTCCTTATCTTCACCTTTGGGACCATGAGGGTAACATGAGGGTATTGCACTGGGATATTATTTACAGATGCAGGTATTGTGGTGGTGGCAAGGGCAAAATCAGGACCACAATCCATAGAAAAGCAGTCTGATTTTGTTTTACTGCTCATAGATCAGCTACAGATCCTATGATCTCCAGATCCTCCATGTGAGAGAACAGATCATGCAGCAGAGTTGTGAGTACCTAGGTTATTTTGAGACATCATCCCAGCACCAGTATCATGTCCTCACTTGCAGCACCCTGCCATAGCCTCTTGCCTCCTCCATCGCTCAAGAGACCAAACACAATCTGTGCATGCAGAGGGAAGAGGGCATCACAGAGCACCACGAAGTCCTAATCTCACTTGCTTCATGTATATATGCATGCATGCCTAGACTTATACATATCAATTTATTTTCCCTCATACAGTCAGTTTATACACACTGAGCAAAGCAAGATTAACTACTGGTAGTTACAGATTTCAAACTAATGGAAGGAGAGTCAGCTTGAGTCAACGTGCATACATCTGCACACAGTATAGCTCCTGCTTCCTCATTTGCTCAAGTTGTCTCCAAACTCCTGTGCTCACATTCAACAACTCTTTTCCACTACCTCTCTTAATGCATTGCACCCACTACTGTTTATCTGGATGCCTAGAAAGCTGCACAGCAAAGGGTGTTGCTCTTTTCCTCACTCAGTAGCCATTTACACCCTGAATTGAAAACAAGATAGGTGAAGGAAGAATAGGATAGAGCTTTTTGCTCAGGAATCACAGTAAGAATTTAGGCTGCCCCGGATCACCTCTCTGCTCTAGGATGGTTCTTCCTCTTCATTCCTATCTCAGCAACTTACTCAGGTCGAGAAGTCTATACAAGGGAATACAGAGGGGATAAAGGGGGGCTCTGTCAGAGATCAGTGTCTTTTTCTGTTAAACATTAGGCTTCACTGTGACAACACCTGAGCTGGCATGCTTGCTACACATTCCTACAGGAGAGGCACTACTCCTTTTCCTCTTTAGTGCTCAGTTGCACCCAGAAACTCTCCAGAAGACAAGGCTAGTCTGGAGTGCCTAATGGTTATTAGTAGTGAAGTAACTGCAGTCCACAGTGACAGAAATGGGAGGAAACTCATGGCTTAGCAGCTGTTCAACCCAACTCTACCTCACCCAGTGGGGGAAGCATTGCTATTTGTTGTGTTGCTATCTTTTACTAGTCACAAAGTTAAAAGGGCCACAAGGCACATGCTTTTTCTTTGTGCTGCTTTTTCACATTCACCTCCTGTCTTCCTACTAGTCTCCCAAAAAACTTCAAGTGAAGGCTTAGAATTTCTTGTATTTTCTGTGCTCCTGAGACCCATAGTACATTTAAATAAATGTCTAAGGATTGAAATATAGACAAAAATACATATCTCAGCTTGTTCATGCTAGAAAGAATGATAAATTTTCTTCAGAACATTGTGGTTGTTTTCTGTGTTGAACAAAGCCCCCTCCAATAAGTACCTGAATGCTTAAGGGACACAAACAGAAGAGACAACAGGTTTGTGAATCTTGCTATGGTAAAGGACCAAACACCAGAAAGCTGTTAGGTTGGAGGTGAATATGTGCATATCAGAACAGCAGAAACAAATATGATGAGGATTTAATTGACTGAAACTTGTTCTGCAAAGAACGTAAGTGATCCAGGACTCCTCAGTCCTGTATCTGATAAGATCTGTCACAGTGGTGGGGCACCGTAGTTCTGCAGTCAGCCTCATCCAAGTGAGCTCCAATAAGGAGGGGCACCTGGAATTTTGCACAGCTTGCTCTGCACCTGTCTGCCCAGCTGAAAAATAGGGTAAGAAAGCCTGAGAAAGAAAACTTCCTAGTAGAAATAACAAAAATCTCAAGTTCTTCACTTAACAAACACTAGGTATAGTGCTTAATATAAATCGCACAAAGGGCAGCCCCTCCAAACTGCTATACACCATCTAGTTTCCCAATGACATCAGTTTATCACATGAGAACAACTTCCCCAAATGACTGTTCTGGCACACAGCTATGGTTCCAGAACAGCACAGAGTGGGTTTGGTAGCTGGATGTCTCCCAACCAGCCTGCACTTCCTTGTTTTTTTCTAAGATCTGCAGCAAAATGTAGTGCCTGTTTTATGCGACAAGCCACCCAAGGAAAAACAGCTGGATGACGTGCCCAGAAGAGCAAAGATTTCACAACTTTGTGACACTCCCCTGAGACACACCCCAGCAAAGCACAGGCAGGATCATTCCTGGAAGGCAGAACACTGACTGACAATACGTAGAAGTTTGCTCTGAAATGATGTGTCCTAGAGCACAGGCCATGGCCTTTCCTCCTCCCCTACTCCCTTGTATCTCAATTTCAAGTGTTAGCATCTCTACCATTGCTTTGGGAGACAATGCCTGCAAATAGCCTGCTATGTGCAAAATAAAGCTGCTGTCAGTAGAGCTTTACGTCATGCTTCTGTACATGTTTGCCTTGAAATTATTTTAGGTTGCCTAGTAGTCAGAAAGTAGTATGCACATAAGAAGATGTAAGAGGTTTTAAACATCCTTGCTTTCTTGACAGATATAGTAAGTAAACCAGAGGTCATCTTCCAGTTCTTCTTGCTCTGGATCACTTAGGATCCCTGCCCCATTCCTGTGAACAAAAAAAAACCTCCATCAGTTGTGGAATGAAGTGATCAAGATAAAAGAGCTGCCATCAAAACAAGATATCTGGGAAGCATCTATTTCAGACACATCAAAATGATTTTTTCATTCAACAAACCAGTTTTTAAACTTCATCTCTCCATCTGACCGTGTTCCTGGAAGCATAGATTTCTCTCTGGCAGGCTGAAAGTAAACATCTTAATCAGAAAATCACAGAATGGTTGAGGTTGGAAAGGACCATCTAGTCCAATTGCCCTGCTCAAGCAAGGACACCTAGAGCATGTCACATCTAGGTGGGTTTTGAATATCTCCAAAGGAGACTCTACAATCTCTTTGGTCAGCCTGTTACATTTCACTCAAAGGCACTAAATAAATTGCACCTACAGAAATGTGTTGACAAACCTCTGAAAAACAACCTGGTTTGCCTTCAGTATGCCCAAATGTTGGTGTAGCAATAGAACATTTGTATCTTGTACTACAGAAATTGGAAAGCAACATATTTATGGCACAGCTGATATCCGAGTACCCAACTGCTTAGCATGTAACCTACATGCCCCCAAATTTCCCTTATTATATAAGGCTCCTTTTATCTTGCATCCTCAGAAAAACAAGTTGTGGATAACATTTCAAATTTAAGCAAAAGCAAAGCACTTGGACACTCTGGAATACAGGTTCCTTCAGGCATTTAAAAATCCACCACACTTTGAAAATTTCAGTCTCAACTTTTTTCAATACCCTCTGTTGTGTTCTGCATTTTCCTCTCCCTTTTTGGACCTTTTTGGGAAGATCATAGCAATAAAAGCATCTTTAAATTACACCTTAGTTTGTTAAAATCTTCACAGTTGCCTACATCTCTCTGTGTTGTCACCACACTGGTTCTTCAGGCTGTGAGAAGAGTCCTCCTTATCTACTTCCACAGCTAAAAGAGGGAGAGTATCTCAGCAACAATCTCTGCCATGCCTGAGCTAGAGGTTTACATCACTATTTCTTAGCAGAAATCTTAATACCCACCTAGATAGCATAAATTAACAGTGAGAGTCTGCCTTTTTAATAGAAATGGCAATTCTGTATTGCTAAAGTGTTTAAAGATAAATATTCAGATTTGAGATTTTTTTTTTATTTTTTAAAAACTGCTTATGACCTTTTTGTAGCTTCCTAAAGCCCAACATAAAACAAAGATCAAAAGTGTGTGACTTTCAAAATTTTCAGTTTTCAAGAAATTGGAACAAGTTGGTATAAACTGAAAACAGTTTCAGGATTTCATCCTATTTCTGGATTTCATCCCTCTGTGTCTTACCTTTAGTTTTACCCACAGTGCTCTTGTCAGATATTTTATTTATTTTTAAAATTTAATACAACTACATAGTATTACAAACACAAAACAAAACTCAAACAAGGCAATACACAGTCACAGAGCCTCCTGCATGTAACTACAGAAGAGCTGATGATTTTGGTAGAGGAAACACCTAGAACTTTCCCATTTCAAAAAAAAAAAAAAAAAAAAAAGACCAGATCAATGACTCCATTTGCAGTGGATTTTTTAGTTCAGAGTTTTCTAATCAGAAAATGTATAGGAAACTTTGCCATATTTTCTCAAGGAAATACTTTCAAAATAGAAACCAATTCCCACTGTTATAGCTGTTATAAGACAAGAACAAGGAACAGCAAGAGCTGAAACTCTTCTCTCTGCTTGCTCCTTACTTTCACACTCACTGTGGTCTGTGGCCAGATGCCCTTCTACTAACATTTAAGAGAGAAAAAAAGGCAGAAACATGAAAGGCAAAAGAGGAATGAGGAAATGATGGAGCAAAATGATAATTATACAAAAATCAAAATTTATTTCCAATAAAAGACACTGCTTTGACAACACTATGACTTCTACGAAACAGACTTTCTATGATTTAACAACCAAACAAAAAAGCACCCAGTAACAACAACAAAAATCCCTTGAATTTTGAATCAATGAATAGCCCTTGAAGCCCTAAAAACTTCCTCTTCAGCAAATAGTATGTTAAAAGTAAGATGTGTTACCATGAGTGATAGCTATACTTTGTTGCTTGATCTAGAAAAAGCCAAAAAAAAAAAAAAAAAAAAAAAAAAGAAAGGCAGTTCAAACAGTTTCTCAGCCAATCGCCTCACATGGAGTTCCAGCATTCTGCTCTGCTCCAGCATACACACTTTTGCTAACTCTTAGCTGCAGCTAATTTCTAACCATATAATAACCATCTGACTCCTACTTCCGAACAGCAGAACGCTGCCTCCCCCTGGTAACAGAATGCAGAGGAGCTTGTGGGGCTGTGACCCTTTCCTGCCTTCTGAAAGTAGCAAACACTTTTAGCCCATGTACCATATGAGCTGTGGCACCACAGCAGCTACATCCATGCACTGAGTGACTGTAGCTGTGCGAAGTCAAGTGCAATCCTTCACTGATGCAGCTACAAAGTTTATGGGATGTTAACTAACAAAATTCAGGAGTATGAGCTTTCTTCGCTTTCCAGAGTTAACCCTGGAAAAATACATTGCAGGGATTTCAACAATAATTTGAACAGATTATGAATCCAGTGTTTTCATGGTTTATGAAATCTATTGAAAAAGCAACAAAACAAAACAAAAACATCTCTTGAAAAGTATCTTTGTCTTCTTAAAACTGAAATGATTGAAATTTATCATCTTATATATCTTTTAGGTCATCAATTCTGATGAATTTAACAGTAAAAAATAAAATAAAATAAAAACAAACAAAAAACAACCACAGCATCACTCAAACTCTGAAGAGCTTCACTCAAACTTTACTTATCAAAACAACCTCACTCAAAACCAAATTTTTAATCTGGAAGAGTTTTCTTCTCCAATACCGGGGGTTTTGCCCAGGTTCACTAAATGTAAAGAACAGATATAAAAGGATTTCTTGAATGTCCTAGAATTTCTTAATTAATTATTGATATTAAAATGATTACTACTTTAAAAAGTCAAATTAAAACAGTATATAGCAAATGGCATCAGAATATTATATACACAGACAAAATACAAAATAGTTTTAAAACAGTTGAACTCATCACATAGCTGTTTATCTTATCAAAGAAACTATAGCACACTGCAAATAGATTCTGATGTCAACTAGAGATAACCACTTTATTATAAAAAAATAACAATGAGAAAGCAATATTCTAGTCTTGATGCAATCCTTGGTACATTAACTACAGTGACAACACAGTGCTCTTAGCATTTGTGGAAAGCTGTAAACATAGAAGGAGAAAGTTATTTCTGATGCACCTTCTCATCCAGCAACAATACACCAGTTTCCTAATCTCCAGGCTGCTTTTGAATGTTTGTACAACCCCTCATCTCAGTTTTTCTTGTTTGTTTAAATCCCATATCTCGTGCAAATACATGCTCCACATATGCTCACCTTTTCCAGGCTCTCTCCAGAAGATCTAATATGGATATCATATAGATTCTTAGCCCATTTCTATTTCTAAAGTAGCCTCACTTTATGATCTTGTGAAAGATCGACTAGGGTCTAAGGAGATAACATCACAGCAATGCGTCCAATTCAGAAACTCATTTCCAGGACTTCTATTGTCACAAATATAGTAACTGTTACAGACCGACTTTTTGCACTGACACAAAAGCACTTCAGGGTTACATGATATATGTGGAGAAAGAATTACAATGATTTGAATTGTGGTTTGTGAGAACATTTCAACTTCGGTGTAGCTTCCTTTACATAATATTCATTGACAATGCAAACCAACCTCCTTCTTTTTGCTTTTCCACCTGCTAGAAATAGGAAACAAGTTGAAACTCATATATTTTAAACCTCCAGACTTGCTAATTAGTGCTGGCTTCTGTATGATTATCCAGTTCCCTGATATGTAGCAACTTCTGCCATGGGCAGCATGAAGGCAGGAATGCCATCTAAGTTAAATACCTAACTTATACAATATCTACCTAACGTATTCTTTATTTCTCCACTGGAGACATTCACTTCTCTATCAAAGGAGAGAGATTTGGACATTATAAAAGGGCAGCATTTACTACAATAAAAACGTTTTAATGTAGTCTGTCCTTCTCTTAGACAATCAGGTATCTAAAAATCTAGAGTAGTGATTTTATTTTATGTTTGGATTTTTTTTATCCTGCCTTGGGTAATGGTTTGGTAAGCAATAGCTTGCTTGCCTCTTACATTTATCTCTACTAGTGCATCATCATGTTTACTTGAAATTCTTGGAGCCATTGTGGAAGACATTCCCAGTTATAACAGACAAAGCTGCCACGGCAAAAAAGTCATTATATGATTATTCACTTATAAATCTGTTTATGTCCCAGGCACTCAGGTCTGCCCTAACAAACTGTCCAGGATACATAATGGTATGAACCGATTACTATTAGCTCAGTGTTTGTAGGGTAGGACAGAGCTCCCTCTCCTTCCTTATCCCTCTAGCTTTCTATTTATATGACACAGCACGTAACTGACTGAATCAGTCTTACCTTTGGCCTTTGACTGTCAGGACTTAATTTCATGCTTTCTGAAGTGGCACTTAGGAGCGAACAAGGTTTGCTAGAGGAACCTGTGGATCTGTAGACATTCAAAATGAGATTGAAAAGAAATGAAAACTGGGACTGACACTTAGATACACATCTCAAATTCTGATCTAGTACCCTTCATCAGTGGTTTCCAACAACTCACTGTGTTAGGTGAAATTGCAGGTGTTTTAAAAACAAATAATGAAAGCTGTGAAGAATCTATTAGACTTTTGTTTCATCTCTTCAGACTGGACTGTGATGAAGCCAGGCAAAGCTGGTGAGGCCAGGGAAAGACAGGGCAATTTTCCTATTGTGCCAGAATTCTTTGTCATTGCTGCTACATATGCACCCAAGCAGCTACAAAAATAATCAATAAAATAATAGTAGTAAATCATCTACCTTCTTATACTGGTCACCCTGGTAGGGGAAGGAATATCTTCTTTGGAACTGTCCATAGCAAATGCTTCTGGAATAGACACTTCAATTGTCTTCCTTGCATTTTCTAGATGGCAAATAATAGTTTGATTTTGATGAGAACACATTTCAGTATGTTCATTCAAATTTCCCATTTTGGGGCGGGGGGATAGGGAACGGGATATATTTCACAATTACGTAGAATATAAAGAGCAATAAAATAATTAGCTGAGGGTCCATTCAACCCCATAATCACTCTCTGAAAGCAGATACTCAGAGGAACTATGAGTAACATGTACAGATACAGAAATATTCTTGTATAGATAAATCCTCTGACTTTTGCCAACAGAAGCTTATATTTACTTTTGATGTTGTCTTTATGTTACAATGGCAGTGGAAGTGCTGAAAGTGTTAGGACCCCACTGTATGAGTCATGCATATGCACGTGCACATAAGCATGATCTCTCTTCCCCCTTGTTTGCCAAGTCCTTCCCTTTACACTATGTCTGTGGTTTAGGAAGGAGGAAAGCGTGAGTGGCCTAGATAGAGCATGCGTGAACATGATCTTGCACAATTTTAACTGCTATTGCAGTAGCTGTGAAAAGATTAAGCAGTCCTCATATGCTAAAGAATATAGTTGCTTATAGTTATATTTAGAAACTAAGCCATGGATCTTGAATCAGCAAGAATATTCTCTACATTAATTTGTCTCTTCAGATGATTTTAAACTTGTTATTTCTTTTTGCTCGCACTGGCAATAACTCAGCAAGCTAATCTAATGAAAAAGCATCAGAAGACCAAATACTTTGAAGTGTGATTAAGAATTGGAAAATCATTTTTCTGTGATTTTGAGGCCTAACATACACACTTCATCTTTTCTTAAAAGATTCTGCTGTAGAAAGGCCTGATTAAAATGCTCTAAATATTCAATAATATATATATAATTGGAATTGGGAATACTGGGCATTAGACACACTGAGAATATCTCTTGCTGTCTTTTAGGAAGAAAACCTAGTTCTGTTCTTAAGTGACAGTTTAACAGTTCAGCAGACAAACACAGAGCAAAGAACAAATTTACCATACAGCATGACATTTGCAACAAGCTAACTAAGAAAATAACTTTAGGAGATGTTTAGGTGATGTATTTTTCTCTCTCTGAAGTCTGTAGTCTCTAAAAACAGGAGACTGCATAGTCATTAAGAGCAAGTGCATTGAGATAATTGCTGATTCAGTCAATTACAGAGAACTCCCAAAAGGAAAAAAGCACTATCTTTCTAGTTTCTCCTAAAGCTAGGTACTTACCACTATAATTTAAGGATGGGGGTGGAATAGAAGATACCGGTGGAGAGACTATATGGGCTGCACCTGATTTTTGCTGGTCTATTAGACGCAACAGTTTATCTTGTGCTTCTGCACTCTGATGATTCAGCTCTGCTATTCGTTCCGCCAAGCTCTTTGGTATCGCAAACTGAGTCTACATACAGATAATTACTTCAAATTAAAAGCTTATAATTTGCTTCTTCGGAGAGCATGCAACATATTAACATACTTCAAGTACTTTTACACTTCTAACTTTTCACACCAAAAAGCAAGTTTCTTAGGGACATCCCCTCTTGTGGGAAGAAAAAAAAAGAACTTCAGATTTTCTTTCTTTCATTGTCATATATCCAGGCCCTTAATTTACTAAATACCATATGAAATAGGCCTTTAAACAACTGAAAAAGAGAGAGTCTTAAAACATCAGTAAGTTTTAAGGAAAAAAAAAAACAAATAAAAAGAAGATAAGCACAAAAGCTAATCCACACTTTCTTTTCTAGTGAATCCTCACCTGTTCCTTTGAAGTATCTAGACCAGGGTTTATATTTTGTACTGGACCTGGCTGATGTAGATCATCGCCTCTTTCTTCAGAGCAGTCTCTGAATTTGCTCAACTGAGCTTTAATAAGAGAATTCTGCCATGTTAGCTCAGCTATCTGTTCCAGCAGGGCACTGCTTTGAGAGAGTTCTTGAACTGCACTGTTTTTTCCAGAATCATCTGAGAAAGACAAACTGACTTTTTCTTGGGAATTCTCCAAGTCTTTATCTGCAGGAGAAATTGGTTGCCTTTGAGAAAAGAGACATTTTTGCTCGCTTGTGCTCTGTGCTATCAAGGAGAAGGGTGAGGTCCTTTCCTTGCATGGTTCTTTCTCAGTATTTTTAGTTGACTGAGAGATGAACTTGACGTCTAGAAACAAGAAATAAAGTAACAGTAAGGAAAGAAACACATGATCCTTTTCAAAGAAGCTAACAGTGACTTCATTCCGTTAGGGTAGCAGTTTAAAAGAGAAAACAACCAACAAGAAACTTTAATTGTAACACGTAACCTGAAAGGAGCACATTAGGGAGTAATCTCCCCTTATACAAGAGGCTGTTACAAGCACTCACCATTCCAAAGACTTAATAATTCCCACTGCAAATTGCCTTAGTATTTGCATGATTTCATTAGAGTTGGAGAGAGAATTTCTTAGCTGACAGAACAATGGAAACTCAAAACATTTTGTCCTTAATTTCCCATAATCCAGTTACCTTACCTAAGAAGCTACAAGTCTGCCTTTTTCTTCTTATATTTATGCTGGTCTGACAATAATCAAGCCAATATAAATGTCAACTAGTTTTAACAGTGTCACCATTACAGGTAAAAGATGCTGGATTATATCACCAGCAGATGAAGATCTCAGAAAATGTGCTCTAAATCGTAGACAGCTAGAGCAAGCTACACAAAAAGACAAAACCAGTACAAAATAAGATTGCCAGTCTGGAATGCCACTGACAGGGCTACAGAAAGCAGACAGACAACTTCAAGGGATGATGACAGAAAGTCTAAAGGGAATTAGCAATAGGCACGGAAAAAAAAGAAATGCTTATCCAAATGCAGGAGATTACAGTTATAGGACCAAGGTATCTAGACATTCAAATTTAAATTTTTTTCATGGAAGGTAGAGCTCTAAAGAGAGTGTGGGCCTACAAGATTCAAACAGTAACATAATACACTGATTCCAAAGTCTACTATAGCCAGCGAGAGAGAGAAAGAGCAAGAGAAAGAGCAACCAGCTCACCATTCTGGAGGGGAGACGGTTCCTGACTGCTCTTCTGCCGGGGCAGTGACAACAGTACAGCTGGCTGGAAGATGTGAGTTGGCAAACTTTTACCTGCTCCCACACTATCTGAGGCATTTGGCTTCTGGGGAAATTTGACAGACACTTCCTCGTGTGGGAATTTCAGCATATTTTCCCTTTTGCCTACATCAGTCCTGGGCTTATGATAGCTCAAAGTGCTTTTCTCTAAAGAAAGAGACAGCAGAGATTGATTTTAAAACACGTACAAACAATGCAGGAGTAGTATAGGGAAAAAAATCAGTAATGGTTACCCTTTCATTCAGAGGCCTGACAAGATTTAAGTTTCCTACATACTCCTCACTTTCTTTTAATCCTCAAGTACAGAAATCTTTCTCTGGAGCATAACACATATCTTCATTGAGCAAAAAGAGCAATCACAGTTAGCCTCACAGCCTCAGGACTCATTTATACCTAAATGACGCTGCATTTGGTGATATTTTCTTAAGAAAAGCAGACCTAGGTACTTGTTCTAACATCCCCAGGCTTGACGGCAAGAATGATGGGCTGGAAAGGAATTCAAAATTCTTCAGAGCACACTAGTGCTCTCACTATGACTTCACTCAAGTCAAACTTCTCTCTATTAGATAGAAGGCATAACTCTAGACTTAACTACAAATAGTTTTTGTCCATGTTGCCAAATGTTTTGCACATACGTAAGAGGTACAAAATGAAATTCATGATTCAAAGCTATAGCTAGCAATGCACCCCAGTATTTTTAATATACTTTCATCCTTTGCTCTATCAGTACTGTCTCTGGGTTATCCATTAATGGCTTTGTTTAGAACACTTGTTTCCAAAAGAAGAGTTATTGAAGAATTAAGCTTGACATATCTGATCCAAAAACACCATGGACAAAAACACTCTTCAAAGGCAAATAGCCAAAATATGCCGTTTGATCATACTACCTGAAGTTCGTATTACTGAGACAGAATTTAGAACCTTACACCATCTGTCTAGCGAACCTGACAAAAGATGTTTCACCTTAAAAAGTGCGCTTTAAAGATATTATCCTTACATGTTATCTGTCATTATGATATGTTCCCACCTCTTCTTCAGCCACTCTCCTCTCTCTAGTTGAGTTTAACAATATAGTTAAATTACCTATTATTTCTGCAGCAAAATCACCAAGCAGACATAAAGTTTTTCACACCCAGACAAAAGTCTTAAGGATACGTGAACTCTTTTCCAAAGGAAGTAGAGAAGGAAGACCTATTTCTGCAATTTTAGGAAGCTTCTTTGGAAGCAGTCTTTTCTCAAGAAAGCACACCAAAGAGAATTTGGAACAGACATGCAAAACTGAACAGGAGAGTTTTGTTTATTTGCCTTTTTCAAAAAACAAACAAACAAACAAGAACAACAAAAAAACCCTTTTATTACAAAGCTATTTTTAGCCCCTCAAAAATGGATATGGTACATAAGTTCTCAGGAAGAGAATCACAGAAACAGAAAGTTTTAGAATATAATGTTCACAGAAACAACATTTAACTAAGAAACAGAAATAGCTGCAAATAATCAGAGAATTCACTAGAAATTAGTGATCTTGGGAGCAAAGGAGATGCATTTAAACAGCTCATAAGTGGAAAAAGATTAGGAGCAAACTTAATGGTAAGAGAAGCTTAAAAGCACCTTTAGGTGTTAGTTACCAATAGATGCTACTGGCTTATTTGTCAGTGTCTGTAATGTATCACCTAATTGATCATTCACCTCTGGTAAAACCAAACATGTCAAGAAAGAGGCTTTGCCCGAGCAATTTCTATTGCTAAGTAACTCTGACACTTTTGTCAGCAGCAACCTTCAAAGGCTCGTATGATTCTGTTGGATTTTTTAGGACTCTCAAACTGAAGCTCAAACTAGGACCCTCAAACTAAGATGACTTTGCAAGACATCTTTATGGGAAAGAAAAAGAAAGAAATCTCCCATGTGTGATGAGAGGCTTATTTTTACATTAAGTATTGTAATAGCTCAACCTCAGGATCTATAGCTAATTTTGAAATCTAGAACCAGACAGAAGGATGTCACTGCAGAAAGAATGAAGGTTATATTTATAGAAATAAATATGAATTATTGTATTACTTAAAATAAATACATTTAATCAGTTGCAAAATGGTTGTGCTTAGAGCAGAACTGTGGCGCATGAATTCCCAGAAGTCTGGTCCAGGCCCACATAAAGAGTGCTTATTTAACCAGATGATTACATACTGAGTTTTCCATTACAGGGATAAAGTCCCATCTCCCTCCTCCCACATGCATGTACACATACACTTTCGCTGTTTGCCAGACCTTTGCTTGCAATTCCAAAATGATTAGGACTTTGTCCTCTTTCAGATTCTGCTAAACAGAAGCCTTTAAATGCTTGTATGAGAGAGGTTAGCTGTTCATCTCTTGATATCATGTATTGCTGAAGTTTCTTCTGTGGAAGAAGGACAAAAAAAAAAGATACTCAGGAATGTATATTCAATAAACACAAATTAGAAAATTATATACAACAACCAGCACTTAGAAGAAATGCTGTTCTCTTAGCTTCACTTCCTGAATTTGTGATATTCCAACAAGGTTTTAAATATCAGTATTGTGAGTTTATTATTTATTCTCTCCTCTGCCTCAACTAAATGCTTTTTCCTTCCCTAAGTCATTGGCCCCATTTCCTCTCCAAAATTGTTTTAATGCTTCATTCCCAAATGTAAACATCATACAAATCTACATCCACTGTAAACTGAGAAAATGTATCTATTAAGAATTGTAATGTATCTATTGAAATGTATCTATTAAGAAAATTTACACTATACTCTAGTTTTGTAGCAAGAGAACATGTAAAATCATGTCCCCTATGAGCAGAACATTTTAGCTGGCTTTGGCTTAGCCCTGTTTTTCACAAAAAGCTGAAGAATTGCAAAGAAGCCCATTTAATCCAGTCAGCAGTATAAAAGTTGTTCAAAGGCAACACAACAAAAGGTGCAAAATCAGCTAGTGAATAATTTTAAGACAGAACTAGCACAGAAATGTCTTTCAGCCTAAGATGGAAAGAGAATTGATACAATTTAGAAATGTGGATAAATTTGCTTGGCTTTGGTAAACTGAAGTATTGAATACATCTTAACCTACTATTGCTGAAAGATTGCAACACAAAGTTGCTCAGGGGCAACTTACCGCTAGCAATAAAACTTAGAAAACTCAAACTTTAGAAATCTAACTCTTTGCAGTGCCTGCAAATGAACAAAGGAGAACAGATCATTTTAATACTCTGGGGACCCAGATGGGACACAGTGGGCTTCCGAGCTGGTGTGTGCTGGAACCACATTCAACACAACCAGCACAGGCTAAGTTCACCTGACAGTTGTGATGTTGATGATGTTCCCTACAGATCTTCTAAAACTGGATCTGCATGAGTCCTGAGGGATTCAGCAGGAAATGTAAAAGAGGGTTTACTGATAACTCAAATTCTGATAACTCAAATTTTGCAAAACTTGAAGAAAACTGAAGGTACTTCAGGCAGTTGCAAGAAGTCTCATGATCACAGGCCCTGGTCCTTATGGGAGGACTTCAACTGCCCTAATGTCTGCTGGGATAATCACACAGCTAGGAACAGACAGTCAGGAGGGTTCCTGCAGAACATTGCACAACTTCTTGATGCAGGTGGTAGATGAGCAAAAAAGAGGAGGGGCACTGCTAGACCTGATACTAACATGGTCTAGTTGGAAACGTTGGAGGTAGTCTTGACTGCAGTGATCATAAAATGTTGGAATTTGTGATCTTGTGAGAAAGAAGCTGGTCAAGAAGTAGGATTGCAACCATAGACTTCAAAAGAGCAAACTTTGACCTCTTCGGAGACCTCCTTGGAGGAATCCCCTGAACCTAGGAGGACCTCTAGAACCAGGGTCCTAGAAGGAAAGAGGGTCCAGGAGAATGGGCTAATATTCAAGCACCACTTTCTCAAAGCTCAGGATTGGTGCCTTCCTACAAGAAGGAAGTTGAGCAAGGTGGAGCAGGAGACCCATGTGGTTGAGCAAGGAGCTATTGGGTAAACTTCATGAGAAAAAGAGAGCATACATAATGGGGAAGAAGGACTAGATGGGAAGAATATAGGAACATTGTCAAAGAATGCAGGGATGCAACAAGGAAGGCCAAGGCCTGCTTGGAATTAGAGTTAGCAAGAGATGTCAGAGTCAACAGGAAGGGCTTCGCTAAATACACCAGCAGCAAGAGGAACACTACGGAAAACTATGGTCTGCTGCTGAATAGGGTGGGTACCTTGGTGATGGAGGATACAGAGAAGGCAGAGTTACTTCTTGGCCTCTGTCTTCACTGCTAAAGCTAGTCCCCATGAACTACAGAGCCCGGACACAAGACAGAAAACCGAGGGAGAAGAAGACTTTGCCCTGGTCACGGAGGATTGGGTTAGAGATTATTTAGGCAATAAATCATAAATCTATTGGCCCAGATGGGATGCTGAGGAAAATGGTGGAGGTTATTGCCCAGACGCTTTCCATCATCCTCAAGGAGAGCAGGAGAAGTGCTGGAGGACTAGAATGTCACTCCAGTCTTCAAAAAGGGCAAGAAGAAGGACCCAGGAAACTACAGGCTGGTCATTCCTGGAAAGGCAATGGAGCATCTCATCCTAGAGACCATCTCTAAGCATGTCAAGAAAAAGAAGATGATCAGGAGTTCTCAGCATGGATTCACCAAGGGGAAGTCATGTTTGATCAACCTGATAGTCTTCTATGATGGAATGACTGTATGGATGAATGGATGGATGGATGGATGAGATGAGAGTCTACCTTGACTTCAGTAAGACTTTCAACACCTTCTCCCATAACATCCTCATAGGGAAGCTCAGGAAGTGTGGGTTAAACGAGTGGACAGTGGGGTGGATTGCAAAGTGGCTGGATGGCAGAGCTCAGAGGATTGTGATAAATGGGGCTGAGTCTAGTCAGAGGTCTGTGGTCAGTGGTGTTCCCCAGGGGTCAGTACTGGGCCCAGTGCTGTTCAACTTGTTCATTAATGATTTGGATGGGAGGGAGGAGGGGGGCAGAGTGCACCCTGAGCAAGTTTGCAGATGATACAAAAATGGGTGGAGTGGTCAATACACCAGAGGGCTGGGCTGCCATTCAGAGGGAACGGGACAGGATGGAGAACTGGACACAGAGGAACTTCATGAGGTTCAACAAGGACAAGTGCAGGATCCTGCACCTGGGGCCAGAATAACCCCAGACACCAGTACAGATTATAGGTTGACCTGCTGGAAAGCAGCTCCATGGAGAGGAATATGGGAGCTCTGGTTGACAAGTTAACCACGAGCCAATAACATGCTCTTGTAGCCATGAAGGCCAGGGGGATCCTGGCCTGTATCAGGAGGAGTGTTGCCAGCAGGTCGAGGTGGGTGATCCTGCCCCTCCTCTCAGCTCTAGTGAGGCTGCATCTGGAGTACTGTGTGCAGTTCTGGGCTCCCCAGTATAAGAGGGATGTGAAGCTTCTAGAGAGGGTCCAGTCTAGAGCAATGAAGATGATTAGGGGTTGGTACATCTATTTTATGAGGAAAGACTACATAAGCTGGGCCTGTTTAGCCTGGAGAAGAGAAGATTGAGAGGAGATCTGATCAATATGTAGAAGTACCTGAGGGGAGAATGTAGGGAGGATGGGGCCAAACTCTTCTCCATGGTGGTCAGTGATAGGACAAGGGGTAATGGGTACAAGTTGAAACACAGGAAGTTCCATCTCCATGTGAGGAAGAACTTCTTTCCTGGGAGGGCGACAGAACCCTGGAACAGGCTGTCCAGAGAGGTTGTGGCGTCTCCTTTGGAGATCTTCAAACCCATCTGGATGTGACCCTGTTCCACATGCTCTAGGTGTCTCTGCTTGACCAGAGGGGTTGGACTAGATGATCTCTAGAGTTCCTTTCCAACTTCAACCAAGCTGTGGCCTCAGGATGGTTCATTCAATATGGGTAAGTTGACCTTCATGTGACATAATTCAGAGAAATGGAAACCTCATGAAATGGACCACTGGTATATTTGGTATAAGAAGGCATTTAAAGCATCCAGGCAGATTCAGAGATTCAAGTAAAGCAAGACATAGGCTAACGTAGCAAATGCTGAAAGTTTCAAGCAACAGTGTTGGATTTGCTCCCCCTCGGCAACTGAATCTGCTTCTGCTCAAACTTCTATACCCATCTCTTCCCATAGGAAATCAATCTGTTGCTTTGCAAGCTCTTATGACTGAAGTTGTGACTCCTAACCCAGCTGTGGGGTCACCAACTGCACCAGGCCAGCAGCCTCCCCTGCACTGATATTACATGCCAAAATTTAGCAGCTGCGGGCTCCAGGAGTTCAAGTTTAATGTGTAGAGCAAATGTTGTGAGGGAAGGCCTGCAGAAGGCTGTCAGATTGTTTTCTACAATAGTACAGGGACATTCAGGAAGTAAGGCAAAAGGCTGAGCAACAACAGAGTGATTTTTAGAACTGAGGGAAGCCCTATTATGGAAGGATGACTATGGAAAATTTTAATGAAAGACTGCCGGTGAGTCTATTTGTGCACCAAGAGGCACTGGAGAGACAAGAGTATTTCAGAAAACATGCTCCAGGATGACAGGGAGGGAATTTACAAGAGATACTACTGTTAGCAACTTACATATATGAAGATTAACTTACATATATGAAGATCAGAAAAAGAAGAGAAAGAAAGATGAAAGAAGGAGAGAGTGAATATGTTCACAGCATCACTAGGAGGAACTCCAAGGATGAAAAGAAGGGGAATGAATGTGAAAGGATGTGGTCAATGAAGAAGGATAACAGAGGTGTACGAATAGGTAGAAGGCTGTTGAACCCACATCACTGTGTGTACTGTACAAAACAGGCACTGGAGAAGAGATTGTCCCCTTCAGTCCCAGATGAGAGGAGTTTTGGAAACCCCTCTATTTGGAGACGACAGGGTCACAGAAGTGCAGAAGATATGGTAAAATTTTTGCAGCATAATCCCCAGGATTAATCTAAAGAAGGGGAACCTGAAACATCAGTAGTGTGCCAATTGGTGTTAGGAGGCAGAGCTGGGACTCCAGTAAGAATTAATGGCTATAACCTAGAGTTCTTAAGTAGATACCGGGGCTACTTACTCCATGCTAACTACCTGTTCAGGAAAATTGAGTCTGGAGAAAATACAAGTACAAGGTATTAAAAGATACCCTAAAATTTTGAAGACTACTATTTCTATGCTGACTAGGGAATTGATCGCTGATTTGATTAAGAAGAGATTATAGTATGATGTACTTCCCTTTGTAACACCCTTGTATTGCATGTCAGGAGATCAAAATTGGACCCAAGGGGGAAAACAGTATACTATTTTGTACAAGATTTGTGAGCAATAATAAAACAATGCATCTACCACATTCTGTAGTCCCTGATCCAATTCAAGTCCTAACCCAAATTCTCTCAGATGCAAGCTGTTTTACTGTGGATCCAACAGCTGGTTTCTTTTGTATACCAGCACATAAAGACTCACTGCTTTTTGCCTTTAGTAGGAAAGGACAGCAGTATATATGGAGCAGTCTACCACAGGGTTTTTTTTGTTCCCCCTGACCATAGGGTTTCAAGATTATTAAAAAGTGATTTACAAATTATAGCACTGTCAAAACCACTAAACTAATTCAATAGGGTATATGACTTATTGACTCTGAGTAATGTACTCACTGGGCAGTTATCTGTAACTGCCCAGTGAGTACATTACTCAGAGTCGATAAGTTACAGATAACTGCCCAGTGAGTACATTACTCAGAGTCAATAAGTCATCTACAGATAACTGTCCAGTGTTCTCATGCAATAGCTTATTATTCAGTACAGCTGGATCCAGCACTTCAAGGAATAATCAGGCATGCTACAGTTGTACAAGCAATGGCTCTGACAATTGAGAAGGTGAGGAATATTGCTCTGACACCACTTAACTGTAACAGTGCCTCATACAGTGAAATTGGTCACGACTCAGCAGAGTCATTTGCTGTTTATCCACCAACATTTACATTGGTATGATGTAGGAAGATGAAAAACGGGGTTTTAGGGTCCCCCATAGGGATGAACGATGCCCTTTGGGTGACCCCGATCTTGGGCATGCGCAGAGCGATTTTGTCCAGGGGGGTCCCTGTCAATCAGGGTGCCCCCCTGGCGACCTTTAAGGCTCTGCACATGCCCACTAGGCCTGGAGGACCCTGCGACGTGCGGGAGGCCCAGGCCTGGAGGGTTCTGGAACCCCAAGGGCGGGGGCCAGGAGCGCTCTGCCGCTCCTGGCCGCCCGCCCAGCAATGGGAACCGCCCTATCACCTCCAGCTCCTACCCTTTCCCCGCCTTTTCTCCTCCCCGACTTACCTATATAAACCCCTACCCACCTGTTAATAAAGGCTTTTTCGATTGGTGGCCATTGATTCACTGATCGGTCGCCGTATAGTCTGTTCCGAATTACCGGGGGGTACCCGCTGAAGCCCATATCGGGTGATTAAGGCGGCACGTACCTACCTCGCTGCTGGAACTGACTACCCTCCTGCTAGCTAAGAGGACTGCTCCCGGGCCTAACATCAAGCCATCTGAGGAGTCTCCCCCTAGACATCGGGAGTGGTGAGAGGGGCTGCAGCCCTTATTGGGGGAGGGGCGGGTGGCTGGATTAAAGCTTGTGGGCGAATCAGGGGTAACAAAGGGCACGTCGGTCGGGGACCCCGTGGGTTTGTTTTATTTTATATTTTCTCCGGAGGTTTTATTTTACCGTCGATTGTGTTTGTCGCGGGGATCCCTGGGTTTGCTTATTTTTATTTTTATTTTACTTTAGTATGAGCTAGTTTTGCTCACTGCGCCAAATGCGGTTTTAGAACAGTGTGATGAGCTAAACCCAGAAACCTTGTTACCAAAAATACTACAACTCCAAAACAATATTTCATGATTGCTTGGAAACCATAGATTTGAGCCCCAAATTTGTTCTGCCTACTGTGAAAGAAGAGTCCCTGAACATTTTTTATTTAATATTGTTCTGGTATATACCCTGCAACCCTTTGACTCTTTTCATTGTATGACGATGACATATATATATATACATGACAAATATATATATATATATATACACACAGAGTATATTGTACTGCAAGCTAGATCACTTCCAGGGCATTTTGGAGCTCAGGCGGTAGAACTGATAGCTTTAAACCAAGCATGTATTATAGCCATGAATAAAACTGTTAATATATTTACAAATTCAAAACATGCTTTTAGAGTAGTATTTGCAACAGGAATAATTTGGAGAGAGGGAATTTTCTGACAGCAGCAGGACATCAAATAGCCCACTGAGATCAGATTTTAGAGTTATTACAGACTTTGAAAACACCTTTGCAATTAGCAATCCTATATCAGAAGGCTCACCAATAGATCACTTTGCAATGAGAAACAACCTTATTGGTGCTGCAGTGAAAGAAGCTGCCGTGAAAGAAGCTGCCCTACAACCACTGCTCACCCAGAAGAAATGGTAATAGTTAGGACTACAGAGAAACTGGAAACAAGACACCAAGCAATAACTAAGAAAGAGATGAAACTCTTTAAGAGCAGAATTTATATGTATATGTGTGTGTATATATATATATATATATGTATATTTTTTTGGTGGGGGAGGGGGAAATCTGTTGCTCCCTAAGATCATGTTGATATCACTACGAAGAAATCTCCACAGATGGACACATGGAGGGATGCCTTATTTAGAGAACAAATTTCCCAGTCACAGGCAGCACTGGTTTAACTCAAGCAATCTTACACATACTGAAAGCATGTTTGGTAGGTGCAGAATAGAACACTAATTAAAGATAGAAACTAAAATAAAATGACAATACCCATGGATTTGGATGCCTTTTCAAAAATCACAAACAGATTTCAAAGACATCCTCCTGAAAAAGGTCAGAAACATCGGCTAGTCACAACTGACTAATTATTTTGTTGGGTGAAAGCATTCCCAGTCAGGAAGGCTGCAGCCTCAATAGTAATAAAAGGCTTATTGAAAGATATCATACCATGCTTTGGGATATCATAGATTCTGATAAAGGAACTCACTTGAACACTGAAATACTAAAAGCAATACATGAAGCATTAGGAATTGAAATAAGACTACAAAATCTACATAGAAGACTACAAAATAAATTTCAGCTGCAGACAAAAGGAAGGGAGAAAGGCTCAGTAAATCTCAGTACCTGTATAGTAATGCTTTCTTCCCTCACTAGGAGTATTTCTGCAGTTAAAGCATCAATCAGTTCTCTATGTTCATTCAACATCTCCTCATGCTGCTGCCTTATCAGCTCTTTCTCATGCAGTTGCATTTCGCTCTAAAGAAAGTGAGAAAAAGTTAAAAATCTACTTTAATCAATAAAGATTTTTATTTGAAAACAAGAACAGCTCCACATCACATTATACTGAAAGAGCTCTTCCCACTATCACTAGAATGACTTAATTATTTTCACTACAAAATCCAATTTTCAGAGTTTGAGAAGTGTCAGTGGGCTTAATCTTCATTCCTTGTTAATTCAGAACACTGCAAGGAATCTTTTAAATCCCTGTGCTTCTGTTTTTTCAGTGTTTACAGCCTGAAACTACAACCATTGTATCTCTTTAGAGACATCCAATTTTAACTCACAGATATTTTTATATGTGGTAATGAAAAAAACTCCATATGTGTCATTATCCTGTGCTACTCCTATATATTTTTAAGTTCCCTCAGCTCACTAATGAAGACAGGCTTGACCAAATAAAGGCATTTGTTTTCTAATGCTTTTCATCATGGAGGAAAATGAATAAATAAATAGATGGTTTGAGTATTTTTAACAGGAGCCTAAAAAACTATTTTTGAGGCAAAAGACCTTATAGTGAAGAACTTCTTGCCCTCAAAAAATAACAAACTTTGATTTCAACATAGGCTGCTGTAGTAGACAGGGTCCCTCCTGCTGAAGAAAGAACACAAAAGACCCTGTTTGCTCAGAGACAGGACCGCCGAAGAGTACAGGACCAACAGAGTACATGACTGCCGCTTTTTGGACCGCTGTAGGTAACAGGTAGTGGAGGTTAGAGAGAGACAGAGACAAATCAGAATAAGTAAATGGAACTCTTCCCAAAATGGTTGGCTGAATGTGCTTCAAGGATTTTCTGATTCCATTTCCAAAACACAAGAGAGCCTGATATGCAAGTAGGGTACTCTTTTCTGGTGCAGAGACAAAGAAAAATTGCAAGAGCTGTGACAGGGCAAAGACATGCAGATAAGCCTTCTCTAAGCATACCAGAAACCAGCCAGACATTTGCTGGTTCTTTTCCAAGATAAAGAAAACATGTTTTATATGCTGTCCTAAACAATGCAGGCTGACTGGTTTTAATCCTGATGAATGGAAATACATAGACAATCTCTCTTTATTTATTTTTACATTCCACGTGGCTTAAATTAAGTCTTATTTAAGGAATCCCACCAATCCCCAACTGTACAATGCTATATATACCTGCACTTCAGATTATAAAGGCAATTCTACATTAAGCAAGAATAATGGGGAACTAACAAATATCTTCCTCTAACAAAACTGGGGATACAGACCTCTGATGACAACAGTATCCCCTTTGGGATGAGAAGCATTCAGTTCTCATCAGCTATCCCTTGCCTGAAATGAGCTCATATGCATTATTAGAGATATCTTACTGAAACATGCACACCATGTTAAAGCTAACATTCAGGAGAACTAAAAGAAAACAAACAGAACTGTCAGTACAAAGAGTCAGTACAGACTGGTACTTACAGCACTGCTCTGTTGCAAAAATATTCCGCTTATTCAAGTCCTTCTGTTATTTTTAGGCTATTCCAAGAACTAAAGCTTGTAGCCAGATGAACAATACAACTGAAAAAAACAGTCCTTCAAAAGGTACTTTTTAAGCCAAATCATACAAATACACAGATTCTCTTATTTCTCAAATTCAGTGCCACTATTGAGAAACATTCCTTTAGGCCAAAGTGCATACATGAAAAGAGCTTTATGTTGAAAAAGCCAGTTCATCTTTGGTTGAAACTGGGAAGATGAACTACACTCTATGCTGAGGGCTAAAAGTAATCTTTTGGAAAAAGCAAGATTGTCACAGAGGGTAGAATTAACCTCATGAACTTAATCATATATTAAACTTCTACACAATCTCCTACTTATCAAAACTACTTTTCTTCAGGTGATTAAAAAAATAAACTCCCGTGCCCCAAATATGCAACTATTTGATATTTAATTTTACTAAGAAGCCTGAGAACCTTGAATTTCAACAGTTGCTTTTAAGAGTGGGATGACTGCCTTATAGGGAGTAGTTTTTGGAGTTCATTTGCAGAGAAATTAGAGATCTAATACGGTCTTCTTTCTGATGTTAGCATGGAGAGGAAGGAAAAAGAGATGTTCATATATTCCCTTTCTCTCAAATAATTTTGACAGTCTCATGATACATTTCAAACTGCAACTTGAAACTTGAGTTTAGTCACCACAGTTGTTATATTTGCCATGGTTTGAAGAATATCCCGTTGACAAGGATATTTTTAAGAAAGTGTTTTTAAAGTAAGAAAATGGAAGATAACTTAGAAAAAGCTTGTACAGCTTTACTGATAAACAACCTGTATATTTTCTTATATGTATTCTTTAGCTTAATCAGTCTTAGTATTAAACAGGCATTTCCCTTTAAAGGCAAAGTGGAGCAGAGGAGGACAGAAAATGGTATATAAAATTGCTTTCCAGGATGCTGAAGTCATCAAACATTTTGGATGGTACTTAGGTTTTTTCTGTAAACATACTTCAGCAGTACACTGTACAAATATAACCTCTCCAACTGATAGCTCAGAATAGAGGTTAATCAATGTTATTCAATCTGTAGTTTTAGAAATTTTAGTTTTAGTTTAGAAATTAATCTGTAGTTGTCAGTGGAAAATCACTGCATGGATCACTGATGATCAGCTGTGATTATCAGCATATAAATCTTGAAATTTCTGAAAGGTTTTCCTCCCCCTCCCCTCCCCTTCCTTCCATCTGAGGAAGTTTACTGCTTCAGATATGAAAGCTCAAATTCTAATGGCAGGTAAATTTTTAGGCACTTGCAAGTTGAGTTTTGCAGCAGGCAACAGCTGACTAACACCTTCCAAAAGAGAAGTACTGTATAATACAATATAAGCAACTTTCCAATATAAATATTGAGTGCATCCAGAATGAGGGCTGAGACAACAGAAAGAAGATTCAGAAAAATCTTACACTCAGACTGGAGGTGGAAAATCTTAAAATGTAACAACAGAAGACATTCTGAGTCACAAAATTCAATAAACACATGATATTATAACATCGCATTAGAGTTACCAAATCCAGCTGTTGGTCCTGCCACTCTGCTGGCTGCTCCAACTGTGTGGACTGAAAACACAATATGACAACTTTTGTTGTAGTTTACAGCTCTGAGTATTAAAGGAGGCCAGAATCAATGTCATGCTACTTTAATACACAAACACACATTGCAGCAGCTCAGGAGCCACTATACATCTGTTAAGCCATCCCACTACAATAGAGAAGAGCAGAACAGACAGCTAGAAGCGGCCACTGCTTCAGTCACTTTTGTTCAATCTGCCACTGAGCAAGAATCATGACTTTTGCTTTTCAGATAAGTGAGAGGATATTTACGGGAAAAAAAGCCTCATTTGCAGAGGACAGACAAGGAAGAAAAGCATTTTGTAAACAAAGCCGTAGTTAATAACATGCTGCAACTCAGTACATATTTAAGCAATAAGTTTTAAGACTGTTTTAATTAATAAGTTCTGTTGTTAGCTCCAGGAGACTTCCATTGCAGAGAACTCCTCCCTTTTCATTATGGATACCTATTTGTAGCAGAAAAAAAGTATTACCTCTTATTATCATTCTATAGAGGCAATTAAAAGTCTTCTCACCTCTTTGAGATAGTGCATTAAACGACAGAGAGCATTCACCAATGACAAGGTAAATCCAGCGAGGCCTTCATTTCTCTGAGTTTTCTGAACTTCACGGCCTGTACATCGCTCATATTCTTCCAGCTCATGCTCTACTTTGCCTATCATGCAATTGAGAACATCCAGGCTGGATTTACTGTCCCTTGGAAGGTCAAGTGGAAATGAATTTGTAGGATAATTCCCCATCTTCTGTCTGGAAGAGTTCTGTACAGCTTGCTTCCTTTTCACTAAGGAAGGGAAAAAAGTCCTTGAAATTTCTTGAAATTTCAACCCATACAGAAAGCCTGTAATCTCAATGAAATCCCACTAAATCTTTGTTGAAGCAAGTTCAAGGAGAGGTGCTCTCTGGCCCTGAACTATAACAGACTATCAAAAATATTTCCCCAGTCACTTAAATTATCTTCAGATTATCAAGGAAAAAAAACAACAAACAAACAAACAAACATACTTTTTCTGCAAACATACTACTGCCTCCTGAGAATCACGGTTTCGTGCTTTTAGCTTAAGATACCTGCTATACTTTCGTTTTTCTCGGGTAAAAGTATAGAAATAATTTTCTGATGAACTATCAGTGAAAAATGATTAGCTGCTTTCAGGTGAGTTCTCTGTACCAATCTCTTCTTGTCATGGGTTTGTTTTGGATGTCAATTCCCATATGTAAACACATGTTCATTAAGAAAATTGAAAATCATCATAAATCTGGGCAACATAGAAAAGGCAAGATTACTTAAGAGCGTGAAAGCAGCACAGAGAAGAGAACAGCATGACTAGCAACAAAATGGGTAGCATTAAAGAGCCATGTATACGGTTCCCAACATCCCATGGACTTTGTTTTGTCAATGAAAATGCAGACCATGCTTGAATACTTTGCCCAAAGGGTCTACAGACTGCCCACCCTTGGAGGTGTCAGCTAGACAAGATCCTGGCCAACCTAACCAAACTTTGGAGTTTGACATGCTGTTAGCAGAAGTTTGACCAGAAGAATTCCAAAGATCCCTTTCAACCTACATTTTCCCATACCTAAAGACCTTCGTCAAAGATAGGTACGTTATTTTTAAAAGTACTACACCTTTTGCTGAAATTTGCTTTTGTTTCCTTGAGTCTAGGTTCACAGTGTAACTGGGGTCCACAGTCTCTTCTCCCTCTTTGTTCAGAAGCCTTGAATGAATTCTCTTGACTTCAGTGGTAGCATTGAGGGCTGATTTAAAAACAAAACAAATAAACACACACACACATAAAATACCTCAGGAATGGTCCCAATCGTAAAATGTTTAAAAGTAATTATATGGAAATAATGGCCTTTTTTTTGTTTCAAAATCCATCTGAGCTAGATTAGACACATCTTCATCCATCACCCACACCAAAAAGAATTCCATATAAGATCCTGTTAGCAGCTCAATATCACTTGAGAGTCTGCGCTTTGGCAAATCCAACCTGAATGTTCCAGCAAAGGAGTAGTAGCTGTTGAAGTCAAAGGTATATTTGCTTCTTGTGATAATATGTTTTTTCTCTTTTCCTTTTCAGAACATAACTGAGAAATCCCTGAAGAATTTTCTTGTCTCAATAATCGTAGTAGTCTACATTCAAAACAAGTATAACAACGAATTGTAACATGATAATGTGATTGTAGGTAGTATTTACTATTTAAACAAAGATTTTAAAAGTAGCTCTAACTGTACATATGAGTTCCCCATTCACAAAAAGTCTCGAGATTACCATGAAGGCTTTCCCTGGAATTACGATCAAGAACATACCTATAATTCAAAAAAGTAACTAACTGCTCCCATACAATATCCTTTTAGCTCTCTCTACCTCAAACATGAAGATAGAAAGCTCAATTAATATATTTGCACTGACCTGTCAGAATTGGTGCTGTTTTTGAAATTGAGAGAGTCATGCTGTTTATCATCTGATTGACAGATGGATGATGTTTCCTCTTCCATCTCATTAATAGCCTTTTGTAGGAATCAACAAATAAAACAACAGGGATTTCAGCAATTTCAAACTGTCTTTAGGAAGAAATATCAATGTGTTTAATTTTCATTAAAATGTTTCAAGGAAATAAGCACTTCATTCCCCATTTCCAAAACAAAGCTAAAAATGCACATCTCTATGAGAAAGTTTGAGGAAGTGCATGGTATCTGAGAAATATCAATACTGACAATTGTGTCAGAAAAGAAGACAACAAGGCAAAGTTCAAAACACAGTATTTTATTTAGATAAGAAGGGCCACACATACTATAGTATTTAAAATATAAAGAAAAAAAGTTTTAAGGCTTGTACATAAACAAATACAGAGGAAGAACAGCAAGAAGATGGAAAAAGCAACCTAAATTATAGCATTTCTAAAATTTGTCATTTTGTTTTAAAAATTAAAGAAAAAAAAATGGAATTAAATCTATACAGATTTACCTTCTCTATATATAAAAAAACAACCAGAATAATATGCAGCCCTGCATATCACATACCAAAGTCAAGAGTAATCATAATAGGAATTAGGGTTTCTGCCACTTCTAGTATTAGCAGGTAGACTTCACCAGATGGCCTTCAATTGAGATTTTCACAGGTATGACTTTCATGCATATGGGATTTCATAGGCCTGACTATTTCACAGGCATATAAAGGAGAGCGAGCCTCACAGAAGCTTGGCAGAAATCTACCAGCAATACTTTATTTTAAAAGTCTAAGCCTATTCTATTACACATGCATCCAGTGATACTACTCTACATACACCCTCTGTATAGAGTTCACAGCTTACAAAAATAACTCTTCATATTAAAAAAACACACACACAAGAAGACATAACAGAGCAATATTGCAACTCAGACTGCACAAATTTGTGCAAGATAATAGAAAACAGGATTAGAGATTCATGAGAATAAAACAGCAGTCTTGTTAGAAAAGATATTTGCATTGCATAGTCCTTTCAGTCTTCACCATAGTGAGCTACTTTTCAGAAGTTTCATATGCATTATCTAAGCCAAAGTAAGCATTCATGTCACAAAACACTGAAGCAATTTAAATAATGACACTAAAAATTTACTTTGGAAGCAAATCTAAAAATTGTAAAATAATGTGAAGTATTAAAAGTTGAACTCAAAGGGCTGTCAAGGCTGCAGAGTTGACTGAAGTACATTTAGATGCATAATCAGAAATAAACCACAGCCAACTGACTATGTAACCATGTATGCTTGCAAAATTAAACCTCACATGCACATTGCAATAACTGAATTAGTTAAGTGGCACAAGAGTGTTTTCTTCAGTCTGTAATTAGTTTGTTCTCTTCTGAAAATCCTCCTATTTAAAAGAGACAGCATGCCACTATGAGACATAAGAAACTGGTGTTTCTCATACTCACAGGTTAAAAAATTCAAAAATCAAGATTCTCAGACTTGCAAAAGAATAAACTGACTTCCATTTAATGTACTTTTTCCTGTATATGATCAACATGACATACAATACACAAAAGAAATGTTTAGGTGTGCTTGGAAACCCTTCATTTGAATATCTTTTTGAGCAAAAAAACACCACCACACATACCACAGGACATGCATGAACTGAGTACGCATTACCTGGGAATCCATGACAGATTCACTAAGGATGGAAAGCTGAGAGGGAGGATCACATTTTTGTTCAATGGGTCCTTCAGAAGAGTCTAGGCCACAGCTGGGAGCCATTGTTACATTAGGGAAACCTGGAGGAATCATACAAAAATAGGAAAGTACAATATAGGAAGGACTCGGTCTCTATCAGGACTTCATATCAAAAACACAAGTGTGCACACTCTGCACAGAAAGGGTCATAGGGATGTATGTTACTTTTGAGTAACTGCCAAAGGCTATCCACAGTTATCTTAATAGATTCAGTCATGTACTGGGCTTCTTTCTTTCTTCTGTGCTTAAATAAGCATGGGGAAAAAAGCACATAGGATGAAATAGTCATTATAAGCAAAGGAGAAAGGCAGCCTATAGAGAAAAGAATCTAAACTTAAAGTCTTATACTCAAACTGCCATCCCTGCCTTCCAGCAGCATACGGACTCAAAGGACAGAATAAGAAGAACAGAAGCCTTTTTCAAGACTTACTGATAAATCTTAAAGGATATCCAAGAACAAAAGTTCGACCCACATGACAGTGAATCAGAACTACCACAGTGGATCAAACTAGTGCTCTGTATGGACTAGTAACTCAACTGTAAAAGCGACAGATGTTTCAAAATAAGTGACCAAAAATCTCACAATAGACTGATACAGTGAGATAACCAGCCACATCTCACTCACCTGTGTTTCATTCAAATTCAACTGGATCCATTTACTATCTTAGTTCACTGAGAAAATAAACATAGTAAAAAAAAAAAAATCTCAAAGGTACTACCATATACAGACAAGATGATTTACCTGTTCGTCTGCGAGGAACATCCCCAAATAAGTCTTTTACCACAGCCATAACTTGATCAGATTGTTCCAGCACATCTTGCAACTGGTACTGATCAGAGAGAATCTGGAAGTACAGCATATAAGGAAATTTCATTTCACACTATGCTCACTAATTTTCCTTTGTGTTTTGGTTAGTGTTCTTCTAAGTAGTTAGTAAGAGAACAACCAAAACTGCAATCTTACTAAGATTGTACTGCACAATTAGATCTTTATCCAAGATATACCAAAAGATCAAGCTTCATTTTGAGTAACTACAATCATTCACCTTGTTTTTCTGAAACACAAGATGAATGAACAGTTATTAAAAACAGGCTAGCCTTGACTGTTTCCTATTACCAATCCTCTCCTTTCACTCTCGTTTTCTGCCCCTAGCCCAACACAAAGAAGAGGCTGGATAGTTATGCTTATCAAAATAAAGACATAAGCCTGGTGGCTGGAAAGTCAGTGCAGAGCTTCAAATCATTTGATCTCAATGCTGTTGAGACATACACTTCTATATCTCCGACTGACACCTAAAATCCATTAAGCATTTTTATGAAATTCAAACTAGTTCATGCGGGTTTTTTAAGAGTCAGGTCTGCATGAAAGAAGCCTGCCTAAAAAATAAACCATAAAACTTCATAGAAGTTTCAAAAGATATAAATACAGATGCTTATATCTGATAAGATAGGATGCTTTAAAGAGCTTCCACTTCTTTCAAGGGAGAGAGGGACCTATTCAAGGTCACCACTGGAACCATGACAGGTCAGCTTAAGGAGAGAGGGAGGGAGGTCTCTGATCTTAAAGAAATAAAGAAAAAGGCAATCAGCTACTATGAGCTAATGGGAGCTGTCTGGAGAAATGGCTTCCGCACAACTCAAAACTCTCTTTCACTTGTAGTTTCTTGTACAAAGTTTCAACTAGCAATATAATAAAACTGTATACACAGCTTGTGACTTTTACTTTTTAAACATGAGGAGATCAAAGATGTAAATGACCTCCAGTTTATCACTGTATCCAGGGAGACTGCACCTACTTTTGAGGTTGCCAGAGAAAAGATCCATATTTTCCTTTGGTGTCCAGTGTTATGTTTGCTGTTTTAGATTCAGCCCTGTTCAGAAAATTCTAGCAATGGCATTTCACGTGTTTTCAACTCATTCTGTTTTGCCCTGTTAGGTCACGAAGTTGTCCCATACACTGCTTCTATATCTTCTGAGCCTGAACTATACTGCAATATATCACACTTTTCCTGACAACCAATTTAGCAAAGCAGCAAATATATATCTCCCCTAACTACCTCATGTAACCCAGTCTTCCAAGTAACTGTTCAGAGTTTTTGTTTTTAAACACAATATTATACAACTTTACACAATATTTACCTGCAGAAGGAAAATGGTCACCTGCTCCAAAACATGACTTTTTGTCTAAGGCTATTAAAACTAAGGCAACATGTTTAATCAGCCAAAAAAAAAATCCCAATTAATTTTTCCTTATCCTCTCTACTAGATCTCTTTCAGCATCAGCAGTTTCCTATGGTTCTCCTTCCTGATGAACACATTTTGAACATTTTTAGAGCATTGTTTCCAAGGTAAATTAGTTTGCTTGCAATTGGCAGTAAATAAAGTGACATCATCCATCTAATAATTTCTGTAGGCCCATTTACATGTCTTTCCATATTCACCAACTGCCATGAAACTCCTAGTTTAATTTTACTGTAATTCACAGGGGGGACTAATATTTCCTTATATTTCAGGCTGGGACTCTTCCTACCCTTCCCAATTATTAGAAGCCATTCACCACTAACCCTTTAGTGTAATACAATAATATTATTTTAAAGTGAAGCATTGCTACAGAAACAATCGGTGTGGTAATGACATATTCACTATCCACAGCTATAGAGGCAGATTTTTAGGAGAAGCTCCAGAAGATTAAAAACATTATTTCACTCATCCATTCACAGTTTTGCTCCTTTTCGCTTCAATATCCAATTACAAGAAAAAAAAAAAAAAAACCTAATAGCAGTATCTCCTTAGTTTTCTTTCTGATTATTCTGCAGTTGAGTATGAGGCAAGAGACTTAAGAAAGCTGAACTCTCGCAGCAGTAAATATTACTGAGAAACTATTACCAACTTGAGACAGACAAGCAGACACTCCAGAGTGGTTGAACTGTACTGGAAGTCTCAGAGGGAAGTGTCTACTTAGCTATTCTGAATGGTAAAACCCACAGGATTACAGGATTTAAGATGAGGATAGGGAAAAAGTATGACTCTTCTCCATCCATCTTTTCCTCTGAACACAGGGAAAGATGGGTGTTTCTTACAGCAAAACCCAGGTGTGTTTCATTTTGTCTGGTATTATCTCCTCTTATTTTCCTACTTAGAAGTAAATTATTTCAGTAAAAAATAGGGTTCAACAGAAATAAGGTGTGATGATCAAAAACTCTTTCTGAAATATGAGGTAGAAAGACTCAGGAGGAATTAAAACACATGTGCATTTAAATCAGCAATAGAAAAGGCAAGAAATACCAAAAACTTTCCTAACTATGTGCTTCACATCTGAATTACTAAGTCATCTAACCCAACTATTTCTTAGAGGTGCTGATCTAATCTACCTCTGTGATATGTAATATGCTTCTGAATGGAAGTATTATTGAACCTGTTGCTATTGGATTAGGGAACTTCATATAATAGCAGAATTTTTGTTATCTAGCTGGTGATGTTTATTTCTAAGTACTTCCATTTAGTTTTGGGCTATGCTTTCATGTTCTCAGAATTCACAGATTCCTGAAAATTTGTAAAAACAAAAGGAAAACAAAGAAGTCACAATGAACTATATATAGGTATGGAGAGGAGAAGGAGAGACAACCATAAGAGCACAAATAATGCTCATCTTTTCACAGTTCATGGTTGAACAAGAACTCTTTTGCGTAGTTAAAAGACACAAACAGGACTGCTAGCCCTGGCAGAGTCAACAAAAACAAAAAAAAACTTCACTGCCTTACTGAAACAATACACAGCATGCAGAAAAGGGAGCATGTCTGCATATCTGGAATCCAATCAGCCAATAAGAAGAGGAAAATTTGTCCCATGCGCAAGAGCAAATTTCACTACTGCAAATTAATTAGAACAGAAGGAAATACAGGAAAATACAGCTCTGTGTGTTTTGGCAAACTACCTAGGCTGAAAGTGCACATTTTGCTCTCACCTCATGCATCAGAGTTAGTTTTCTTTTCTCCAAGGAACTGGGAGTCAGTTGCTTTTGCTTCTGCCATTTTCTTTTTGGTGCTTTTTCTTGTAGTTCCAGATGCACTAGTGTTTTATTTTTTGACTTATGTAGTTCATGACGACGCAGCTACAGAAATATTGAAGGACACAGTTCAAAATCAAAAGTCAATCTAAAGCAGAAGCACCAGGGCAATGCTAACAAGTACTTTTTCCTGATTTTACCACTCATTCACTGAACACCAAGTCTGCTTTCCTTTACCCTATATCAGGAAGTCAGCAAGAGCTTTCTCTGCTGTAAAGGGTGGAAAACCAAACACTCCCACTTACGAGATATGTAAAAAGATACAATGTATTTTCCTAATTTAACACCACTATCAATCATCAGTGACATTCTCTTCCTCCAATAATTCAATAGATATGTTCATTTTAAAGAGTAATAAATTAAATGTGAGGTACTTGTTAAAGGCTATCAAGGCAATCATTTATGGAATCAAGTCTCTCTCCCTCATCACCTCCATCTGTCCTGACTAGCCTCTCGAAACAAACAAATTTATATCAATAACAGCTCATATTTTCTATTCCATCCTGGTAGCGAGGGCTACCAGTAAAACTCAGAATGGTATGCTTTTATGCTTATGCTATGCTTTGTAAAGAACAAGTCATTCAATATAGAAAAGCTATGTAAAATTATTTAAAGAAAAATTGAATGCCCTTAGAATTAGAGAAATTCTCAGAATAAAACATGTTTTTCAGTCCTTTCAGCAGAGATGAGACCTAACTTTAGACTAATCCCCTGGGATTTTATTTATTTTTATAATGGTAAATACTGAAATAAAAACATAGCACTTACTGATGGAGACAAGAGACTGAAAAACTCTGTTTTTCGAGGGATAGATGTAGATGTGAAACAGCAAAATTAAAGACCTAACACTAAAAGCTCAATATTTTCAGAAACTCAAGGGAGAGATAAAAGTATTGCCAGAAAAAATATCACCATAAATAAACCCTTATGCTAGGCAACCAGAAACGTCACCTAGAAGAGAAGTAAGAATAAGTTTTTAACTTACTAGGTCCTCAGGAGTTGCACGATGAACTGTTAAATCATGGACTGTACTCTGCAGAGAAGAAGACATCAAAAGCAAGAAGAGAGAAGGACTGGATTTAAGTTCAATTAAAAAAAAAAAAAAAAAAAAAAAAAAAAGAAAAATCAAAACCCTTAAAATTATAAAAAAGTATATTTTTTACATCATAATAAAGCATGTGCTTTTAAATATTTGCTAGCAAAACAACCAACCAACAAAAAATGATACTATCAAGACCATACATACTGTACAGTCTAAAGCATCAGCAGCTTCTAGATTAGAAGGCATAGCCTTAAACAAACCAGAGAAATGAAAAGCATCATAAGCCCCACAATTGCTAAAAATAATCAACCATGACAGCAACAAAGGTAGTGCCAAGCCTTCCATGTGAAAACCACTGGGCTATATAATCACTGAAGTCACGCCCATGCAATGCAGACAAAATTCCCTGTCATGGTATCCTCTTTCCCCACATTTGTGCTAAATGGTATAAATTGGTTGTCTCTATTTTGTAGTTTTCTAAATCTGCATGCTTACATGCTAAGGCTGTTAAAAACCGTATGTATCCAAAATAAATAAATAAATAAAACTAATGCCTTTTCTTCTGTTCTTTTCACTCAGGCCAAAGTGGAAAAAAAATGTAAACCCATCTTTAATGACCCTGGTATCAGATCAAGGGTGCCATAAATACATCACGCAAAGTTTCATAGACATCAATTCATCCTGCTGGTTCAAGGTTGGTGAAAAAGGTCAGGGGGAAAGAGGGGAAAAGGCACGACAAAAAGAACCCAAATTCCAGAACTTTGTATCAACTTTATACCACATCAAGTATCTTTATCGGAAGGGCAGCGCATCCCCAGGAAAGGCACCAGGAGATGTGGTCGATCTTCCCGGGAAATTTTCAGCTTTCATATGGAGAAACGGTTGCTCTGGCTGACCTAGTGTTGGTAACAATCCCACTCCACCCACAACATCGCTGATCTCTAGAGACTCCTGCCAACCAATACTTCCAGGAGTACAGAGAATCTCCAAGTCTGTATCTGGTGCAGAGCCAGCATGTACTACAGGCCACCCAAGAGGCACAATCCATGCCCGAGTCAGGTCACGCAGGCCTTGCTGTCCAAAACAGACCTGACAGGAATGGTGGTGGAGCAACAACCCCCAAAGGCAAGACCAGCTTTGCAGAAAGCTCTTCCAGAAACTCAACTTGGGGCCAACCTGCAGGGTTTCAGGCCGACAATGAGCACTGGGGAAGGCCTGAGCCAGCACAGGCAAAGCAAGACGGGGGCAGCAACCACTGTACTGGACCGCAGGACTTCCAGGTGCCCACCAGGCCTAGGACCCAAGTCCGGCACGAGAGCTGAACAAGAAGGAAAAGGAGGAGGAGAAGAAAGGAGGAGGAGGGGGCGGCGGTCCGGCACGGCACCCGAGAAAGGGAAACACTTACGTCCCAGTCCCGATTTGCCGCCGCCAGCTTCCTCGGGCCCTTCCGGGGAGCGGCCCAGGACCCGCGGGTCCGAGGCCCGCGCCGCAACGACATGGGTAAAGGAAAAGAAGGAGGCGGAAACGACCGCACTCCGCTGCAAGGGCCCAAACAAATTACGCACACCCACCCGTTGCCGTGGGGACGACGACTTTTTTCTTTTCCCCCACTTCCGAGGGGAGGGAGGAGGCAACAGCTCGCCCTACCTCGCGCGCCTCCCAACGGCCTCTGCACGCGACCGGGCGTACCGCCCTCCCCCAGGGAAAACGCAAGGCGCAGCGCCTCCCCCGCCGTAACCGTCTCGCGCAGCTTCTCGAACTGCGGCAGGGAGGCAGCAGCGAGCTGTGTAAGGGGGTATCCTCTGTCTTGGCTGGCAAGGTCTGCCCACCTGGCCTAAATGTTTCTACTACTTAATATCAGTTTCGTTAATTTCCTTTTTCTGATGTCACCCAAGCTGTCTTTCAGTTTACCTGCCAAGAAACCTGGGAAACCTCCCCCATTGGAAATACATTTCACATCCCATTAAGGATGTGGTCTCTAAGCGTGTGGAGGACAAGAAGGTGCTCAGGAGTAGGCAGCATGGATTCACCAAGGGGAAATCATGCTTGACTAACCTGATAGCCTTCTAGGATGGAATGACCGGCTGGGTAGATGAGGGGAGAGCGGGTGGTGTCATATACTTGGATTTCAGCAAGGCTTTTGACACCGTCCCTCACAGTATCCTCTTGGGCAAGCTCTAGAAGTGTGGGTTAGATGAGTAGACAGTGAGGTGGATGAAGAACTGGCTGGATGGCAGAGATCAGAGAGTGGTCATCAGCAGTGCAGAGTCTGTAGTTCATCAGAGTCTGCAGGTCATCAGCAGTGCAGAGTCTGTAGTTAGCGGTGTCCCCAAGGGGTCAGTCCTCGGGTCAGTCCTGTTCAATTAATTCATCAATGACTTGGGTGAAGTGACAAAGCACCCCCCCACCCCTACCCCCAGAAAGTTTGCTGATGACGCCAAACTGGGAGGAGTAGCTAATACCCCAGAAAGCTGCACTACCATGCAGAGGGACATGGATAGGCTGGACAACTGTGTGATGAGAAACCTCATGAAGCCCAACAAGGGCAAGTGCAAGGTCCTGCACCTGGAGTGGAATAACCCCATACATCAGTACAGGCCGGGGACTGACCTTCTAGAGAGCAGTTCTGCAGAGAAGGACCTGGGTGTCATGGTGGATGACAAGTTGACCATGAGACTGCAGTGTGCCCTCATGGCCAAGAAGGCCAATGTCATCCTGGGGTGCAGGATTAAGAAGAGAGTCTCCAGCAGGTCAAGGGAGGTCATCATCCCCCTCTACTCAGTCCAGTGGTGAGGTCACATCTGGAGTATTGTCTCCAGTTCTGGACTTCCCAGTACAAGAGGGATATGGAGCTACTGGAGAAAGTGCAGCCCAGGGCTACAAGGATGATCAGGGGCCTGGAACACCTGCTCTGTGAGAGAGGCTTTGAGGCTGAGAGAGCTGGGCAAGCAGTGTATATAAATACCTCAAGAGAGGTAGTGAGGAGCATGGGGCCAGCAATAGGACTAGGACTTCGGCCACAAACTGAAGCAAGTTCCACAGAAACTTGAGGAAAATTTCTTAAGTGAGGGTGACAGGGCCCTGGGACCGGTTTTCAAGAGATTTTGTGGAATCTCCTTCTGTGGAGATATTCAAAACTTGCCTGGATGAAATCCTGTGCCACATGCTCTAGGTAACTGCGTGTGCAGGGAAGTTGGACTAGATGATCTCTAAAGGTCCTTTCTAACCTTAATGATTCTATGATTCTATGAAGGATGATCATAGGAAGAATGTCGTGCAAGACAGCGAGATTAAGAAAACATCAAAATAAACAGTGGCTTTTGATTGTGCTACCACTAATACAGATCACATGAGTAGCGCCACTGAGGAGAGCAACAACTTGTTCCCTAAGCATACTGAACTTCCACAGAGAAATTTGCTGCTTCTTACTCAAAAAACAGCTTCAAAACACTTCCTTAGACCAAGAATTCCTAATTCTTAGAGTCCTCATCAGCCTTATTATTATTTATGTTGGGTTTACTAATGTCATAGTAAAAGTCCTCTTGTGAAGATTTCCATGCTTGATCATGCAATGATCATGAGGGGATGAATCACAGATTCACAGAATGCTTAAGGTTGGAAGACACCTCTAGAGGTCATCTAGTCCAACCTCCCTGCACATGCAGGGTCCCCTAGAGCACATGGCACAGGACTGAATGATCATGATCAGTGAGCTGAGGGGAGAAATTGCTTTGCAAGGGAGAAGAAAACAGTTATGAAGGGAGAGAAAAAGTGAGATTTTATGTTGTTTCTCATACTATGTTTACAGGAGATTCTGCAAATGTTTCATTAACTCTGCAGAATTCAACACAACATCTAAACCATCTATTTACTCTCAGTTAAGCTTACTTGAAGTATAGACCATATATTCATACGAACAGCTGTGAATTTAAACCATGAGGTTTTCCAACCTATTTGGAAATTTCCAATTTGGTAGATTTTTTTTTTCTTTATCAAATAGCAGTGTGATTTTCTATTCTGTGCTTAAAAAAAAAACACAACACAACAACACATTTTGGAAGTCTTTAGCTCAGTATTTTTTCTTTCTCCTTTGCACACACTCACAGCCCTGGACTTGGCTTATACTGGTAAAATGAGCTGTGTTAGAAAATATATTAGCTAATACTTTAACTGCTGATAAAAGTGTGTTAGTCTAGGTAGACATGTTTGAAGTCTCATGCATACTAACCACTCTGCATCACCTGGAGCACATGTGCTGCCACCAGTTCAAGCCACTGCAGTTAGTTGTGGAGGCTACTGAACATTTTGTCCAACTCAGAACATCCAGTGCTATTTAGACTAAGTCCACAATTATTGTCAGCCTTCAGCATGGCCAGATGTAAGGGCCTTGAGAGCATCCCCTCTCATGGAGGCCTGGGTCCCCATGGTCAGGGACAAGACACATACACACCAGAGATGCTTTCAAAGTGAGGCTCAGTCCTGTCCTGAGCAACAGCCTTAGCACACCTGTGCCTGGCTGCAGGCCCCTTTGATTCGCATTCAGACTATGACCCACTAACTGACTTCTTGGCCTGGCCTCCCACCTGCCTCTTTGCTGTGGACATGCCTAGTGATCGCTGGGCTATGTCTGACCTCGGTTACCATTACCAGGCCTGATGCTGACCCTGACTCACTGACTCAGCTTGACCTCAGACCTATCTCACCACTACAGACTTGTCTGGCTACTTGGACTCTTGGTTGACCCTTGCCAACCAGGATCCTATTCTGCCAGTTGATATTCCTTAGGCAGCAATAAGCATTTGCTCTTCCCTGATACTAGGGTACTGTGATACATATAAGAATACTTGAATATTTCCAGTAGCCCAGACCTATATTCCACTTAGACCATCACTTTGTGTTTTACAGGGACTGCTCCCATTTTGTCTTTCCAGGAGTGAATATGCTGCCATCCAGAACAAGATCAGGCAGACTTGAGAGGGGAAAACGTAGTACTTGTCTTTATCAAAGGAGTCAAGTGAAGAGTTAAGCAGCAGTCAACTTCTATTTGTTATCTGGAAAGATAATTAAACAAACTGTTCAACATCAGTATTCAGGCAACCAAATAACAAAAAAAAAGTAATGAGAAACAGGCAATGTAGATTTGTCCAAAACCAATCACATCAAAGTAACCTAATTTATTTGTTTACTAGGATAACAGACCTAGTAGGTGCTGAAAGCAACAAATGAAACATATTTTGACTTTAGCAAGGCTTCTGATATTGTCTTGAATAGCATTCTCGCAAAGGCATATGTGGCCCAGGTGGAATTAACAGGAGAGGGGTGCATGATTGAAAAGTAATGCTCAAAATGTAGTTGTGGGTAATTTCTTGTAAATAGGAAAGCATATAAAATTAGGAGATTTGATGTTTCTTCTAAGATTAATTACTTTCATTAGTGACCTGGATGATGAAATAGACCTTTGTCTTTAAACACCGAGTGGAGCAGCACTGCTAACACTTTGCAGGCAAGGATGGGAATAAAATAATAACATTGCTCTGGAAATAAGAAGATGAATTTCAAGAAAAAAGGCAAGCACGAAGTATTACGTTTTGAAAAGACATTTTGAAATCTCACATTAAAAATGAGGAAAAATGTGTAGTCTTTGTTAGGACAGCAAAACATATGTCAAAAATATATATTGAAGGATTTCTTAATTCTACATTGGAAAGTATGGTCATGGACTATACACTGATACCGCACTGATCTGATTGGAAATACATACAGCACAAAATGACACAGAAATTATTAAGAGGTGGCAACACTAGCTCGATATGCAGAACACTAGTCTTGTGCCATCTGTCACATTGCTTTGAGGGACCTGGCATAGCCCAGACATGCTTTTGCTTTGCCTCATCTCCTCCTTTTCCAAGTCTCCCTCAAGCCTCTACCCTTGGATAGAAGATGTGAGAAGCTAAGTGTGCTTCCTGGTCTCCTCTCTGTGGCTGGAGTCATTCTTCCTTCCTGTAAGTGCTAGAGGGCTTATGATCATGTGGGAACATCTGTAGCCAGGATCTGTGGGTCTGAAGAGGGACACAGGTGAGTACAGAGCTGCATAGGTCAGGAGATTGGGGCACTACAGGCTGTCAAAGGGCATTCACAAGCTCCCAGTGCCACCATGCCTTGCAGTGTCTCATCAGAGGTCACCTCATATAAGGGGCAAGAGAGTCACAAGAGCTTGGGGGAGGGCATCACTCAGGTCTTCTGGTCTGCCAGATGCAATATGACACTCTAGGCTGTCACAACAATTGTGTTGGATAGTCCGTCTTGCAGGACATCTCACATAGGGGTTTTGCACTTGCTGCCTCCTCTTGGCACTCTGCCTCTGACAAGGCAGGGTGACCTGAGCAGCAGTCTGCTTCAAGGCAGGAATTGTTGACAGTTGTTTTGTCTGTTCTCAGCAGAGTTCATGCAAAGGTCCACACATCAAAATGATGGCAGAATGCAAGCTGAAATCTTTCTGTTGAGCTTTATGACAGTTTTTCCTCTATGCAAGAAGAGCCACTCAAGGAAACATCTCTCCCTTTTGAGAGAAAGATTCCCACTTGTGAAACTTCTGTGCGCAAACTGAACACAGCGGAAGAATGCGGGCAGGCTTTATGAAATCACAGCTTCTACAAGCTTGCCTGCAGTTTGAAAAAGGAATCAAATTACTTTCTAGAGATGTTCTACCTTCTCTAATGTAAAAATGCCTCCATTTACTCAAGTATTTGACACACTTCCCAGATATATTTTTGACAAGAGTACATACAAGGGGAAAGCAGTGAGACCAGTGACCTTTCCACAGCCCAGCAGTATCACACTCATCTTGCTCAAAGATTAAGAGTATCACCACATTTTTTGCATTAGTGCTATGGAAGACTTAAATGACACAGTGCATCAAGCCATGCCTGAATTAAGTAAATTCCATTTTGCTCCAGCCTTTCACACCCTGGAACTTTGAACTGAACTAAAAGATGATATCCAAAGTCACAAACAGCTACAAATAAAAGTTCAGGATGACCTTGTGCCAGATACGTCATGCATGGTGTCATGGCGCCCTGGTACGCTGGGGCTCTACTGGCACTGGAAAGGGAGGCAACAGCTTGGACTCGTCAGGCAAGTGCTGTGCGAGCTGCTGGGACCCCCTGTCACCGTCGTCCACGAGGTGCCACATGAATGAACATGCAGGTGCCAAGTGCCACCACAAGCCCAGCCTCACAGCACGGCCGCGCCACCTTCCTCGAGGGGAAAAGGTACTTCCCGCCAAGGGAAACAGCTCACAACAGCCCTGCCGAGCCGGTGGAGGAGACCGTCTGCCTGGGGCCGCCCGCGGAGGTCCCAAGAGCGAGGTGCCCGCGCAGCACCGGCGACGGCGAGGAGGGGAGCGGGTCGAGGGGCACTGCCGCCCGCCCCCGTGTGTGCCACCGAGGTGCTTATTTAAAATGCAAATAGAGCAGCTCGGTGCCCGCCCTGTCGGAGCATAGGCGGCCCCGGCGGCGCCGCACCAAGTGCCCTGGAGCTCATCTCGGCCAAAGCGCCATGCTCGGGGCTGCGGAGGGCAGCGGCGGGGTCCTTCTCTGCACCTTGTTCTGCGCGGTAGCCGCCACCGCTATCGGCCCCGGGGACAGACCCACTCCCGCCGCCTTCGGTCGCCTCTACCGCGGCGCCGTGAACATAAGCACCATGCACGTCTACGCCTTCGCCTATCGCAGCCGACCCGGGCAGGTAAGAGTGCAGCGGCACTGCTTCTCAGGGCGAACGTGACCAGTTTGGCTTAGAGAGGAGGCGGCTCTGCGGAGAGCTGGGCTCCCCCGGGCGCCCCTGGGGTTCCCGCTTCCTAGCTTCCTTGCGTCCCCCGCAGCAGTATCGGGGACGGGGAAGACACGCGGAGAGGGACGGGATCCAGCGCTCCTGGCTACCAACGGGGTTTCACGTTCCCGGGGGAAACTGTGCAGAAGAGAAGCACTTCCCCCCCCACCTTTAAAACAAAGGTATGAAGGTAAGGCTCTACCCACTCCTGCCGCTCAGTTCTCCCCTTCCTCCGCCTTCCCCGACACACTTGCGGGCTTTGCGCAGGAAGTGGGGGCAATAAGGGTGCTCTCCTTGGGAGTCTGAGAGGGGACTGGCTGTGCGAGAGGGCAACTCGCCCTCTCCATGTTTGTCTTCCCCCTCCCTCCTGCCCCCTTCTCCTTTAATGTTAGCATGCTTAAAGAAGACCATGCTGCCAGATCTTTTCCTGTGAAAGCTAATTTGAAAGAAAAAAAAAATGCTTGTTTGATAAGAAGGAGAAATGTTCTAAGAAGCTTTTGGGTGAGGGATGTCCCAATTGCATCTTGAGGATAGCTCTGTGGGAGGTCCCCTAGCTGCTGCACTGGAGATGAAGCAACAGAAACCTCCAAGGTGGTGGATGGCACACTGCAGCAAGAGTAAACACTAGCCTTTTTATCTTTGTCACCATCCCTAGCAGTATTCAAGAAACATGTAGGTGAGGCGCTTAAGGACATGGTTTAACAGTTATGGTGATGAAGGGCTTATGGTTGGACTTGATGATCTTAAAAGTCTTTTCCAACCATTATGATTCTGGGATCTCGTATCCTTGCAAAATATGTGCAATCCTCATCCCAGCAGTGACTCTGCAAATAGGACAGGGCTCTTCTTGCCAGCCTGGTCAGAGCTAGAGGTAGGTCTGTGCTGATGGTCCTACATCTGCTGGGAAGGGGGATTGTTGCTCAGAATTTGGAAACTGGATGGTGCAAATCTTGACTTGAATCAGGGACCATCTCGTTTGAGTAGTCTTCTCTTGTGTAAGAACTGTTGGACCTTCTGTGAATGCCTGCAAAAAAATGATGTGTTGGTCCTTCCCTCTCACTTCTCTCTTCAGCCCTGAATTACTAGTGAGCAAGGAATCAGCCATCAGCCAGTTCTCTACCACTTGTGAGGTCCTTCACTCTTCCTGGACCTTTCTGATTCAGCTGGAAGCCTCTCGTACCTTGAGGCAAAAAGTACACAGGCAATTAACCTTAGCTATGGGAAAATTAATTGAATAAAAAGAGCATTTTTTATCTTGGAAGGTCTGCACTGCATGAACCTAATTTCTTTCTCTCTGAAGCAAAGCCAGGTTTGGAGTGTCCTGACTTTGAAAGGGTCAAGGTTGTAGTGTTGCTCCCCTCTCTGCTACCTGCTCTGAGACAGGCAACTACTTCCCTCTGTGCACTTATCTGTGTGTATAAAATGAAAATAAGCGGATGTATCTGCTGATCAGGTCTCCCAGGTGAAACTCCTATGCTGGTATACATTGCTAGATCTCTTTTGAGGGAGGTGAGAGGAGAAAAATCCCTAGGGCCTTTGCAATTGTAAAGGCAAGGCTCTGCAGAAAGAGGAGGAGCACAGCCCCTCTGCTGGAAAGGGCTTCTAGAGCTGGCCTATGGACAGAGGGATGCACTAGAAGCCCCCTCCTCAGTCTTGCATGGTATAAAGTCTTAATTCATTATTGAGTATTTTTAAAATGTGCTTCTAGCTTCCTTTTTGTTCTCCTAGTTGCACTCTGAAATTTCCTGTTCCATACAACTGTTTGTTTAATGTTTAACTTTTAGTGCAGGGGAGAAAAATAAAACCAGCTGTCACTGTCCTGTCACTGTTCACCCATATGCTAACAGCAAAGCCAGGTGACAGTTATTTAGAGAGCTGATAAACAACTAGTTAAGCAAAAAGGATTGTCTTATTTTAGGGTTGTTTAAACTGGGGACATCCAAAATTTGAAAAAGGTGAATGCAGCACATGTTGAATATGTGGAATTTGAAACACTCAAGCACATATCCCTGCTTGAGAGCAGAACAGTGTGGAAGGGGAATGGATATGCTAGAGCTGCCTGTGTGGCAGTGTGCTTGCCCAGGAGGCTGAACTAAAGTTGCAAAGTATTTTTGCTGAATTTACATTGGCTAGGTAAGGCTTTACAAAACAGGTAGGGAAATAAAAAAAATTAGTTCCACGACTGCAATAATACAAGGGCTTCTAGAAAGAAAGAAAAAGTTGGGAGGAAACAATAAAGTAATACAAATTGAGCTGCTCTCTCCACCGCTGTCAGATCTGCCAGGCACTATTTTTTTTTTCTGAAAAGCCCAGTTGGCACCTGTTATATTGTACTTGCAGGTATTTCCTGTATTAGGTCCTAGCAGATGCAAGACAGTATCTTCAGGAAGACTGGAGACAACAGAAGTTCTTTCTGGTCAGAGTTCAAGTCAGCTGAGTGAGTGAATTGAAAGTTGTCTTGGCTGTATTTAGAATCTGTGAGAATAACAATTGTCTGCAAGTTCCTAACTTTCCTTTCCCAGGAAAAGCTATTGTAGTCTAAACAATGCTCTTGGACATGCTGTTTTGTATGTTAGTTAGAATGAGTCCAAAAGCTGAGCAATGGGCTGTGCCTATTTTGGGAGACTGAGTGGGTGATATTTTTCTCCTACTCTCTTCCCAGGTCTACGAACAGAGCCTCAGTCTCTGTTCCCATATGGCCCAGCCTTGCAGTGAGCAGTGACTGACAGTGGAAGCATCTGTGGCGTCTCCATGCTGCAGTCATGCCACATGAGGATGCACAGCTCTGGAGTGTCTCCATTTCATATGTTTAATCTGTTTGAGGGATGATGAGTAAAAATTGTCTGAGTTGCTGCCACTAGGCTTGTTAACACTGCTACCATTTCTTCATTCATGATTGCAGATAAAAAATATTGGCTGACCAAATATATATTGAAAGATATTGGGACACTAGTGAGAATTGCAGAAGAATTGCAGAAGAGTTGCAACACTGGTAAGAAGGATGAAAGTCATTCAGTTAAATGCCCCAAACTACATGTCTCCGTCTGACAGAGACATGCTCAGAGCTTGAAGCATTTGGATTTCTCTATTCCCTAATAAATGGAGTCTTTTGTAATCCAGTTGTGAAAAGCAGTTGTGCTTTCTTTGCTCTAGACAAGGAGGCAGACCCAAAATCACCCATACACTCTGGGACTGTGTGATGGCCTACTTTCTCAGACGAAAACTATTTGTCATAGCAGGAAACTCCCTGTTGTGCTACACAGGACAACTTGTTTTAATAAATTTCAGTAATCAAATCTTTGTTTTTTGTTTTCTACTGTTTTACATGTAAATGCAGGTCCCACTGGAGCAACACCTGTGTCTTACAAGAACTCCAGGAGCTCTCCTTTTACCTCCAGCTACTGAACTGGTTTTGGGCTGAGTGTGTAGGAATGTGCTGGGTTGGAGCAGAAATACTTCAAAGTGTTCCCTGGATCTCTGATGTGACTTCACTGTAATGTTAGTCTTGGTGGCCTGAGTTTCCTCCCACAGATGCACTGTGCATGCAGTAAACCATTTTTTCAGTCAAACCTGAGCTGTCTGACATAGTAGGGAGATAGCTTAGCATTTCTGTAATGCTGAGGGGAAGCCCACTAAGATGCAGGCAAAAATCAGGTAAATTAGGAAGACCACAAATATGGGGGTGTGAAAGAGTTCAGCAGATTTACTGCAGAATATCTAGGGACTGAAACTGCCTTTTGGTTCACCACAGGACACTATAAAGGCCTCGCCATTGCTGGACTCTTATGTTAATGTCTTATGAGGCAGAAGTGTAGACAGAGTATAAAATCCGGAGAAGTTAGAGAAAGTAAGTATATGGTGTTTGAAGTTTAGGGGAGGAGACAGAAACCCTGTGGAATAATTATTGCATATATAATAAGATTTGTCTTTTTTTTCCCTTTTCTTTTTTTTTAAAGGGGACAACTTAGACAACATACAACTAGCTGCATTGGGGATGTTCTCACTGTTTCTTAATTGTGTTTTTGTTGTTGTTTTTCTCCCCACTATTTGCCTTGTCTGGAGTCATGCCAAAGGTTTCCCTTATAAAAGCAAACATAAGGAAAGGGACAAATGTTGTGGGGATCTGTTGGCCTTTTTTTCTGCAGCAAAAAATGCTTTGAATTCTTTGGGTGTGGCAGAAATGGGTTAGTTTAGGTCAAAGAAGAGTTTGGGGGTTTGATCAGATGACCTCCTGAGTCTTGCAGATTTAATTTCACTGCTGTGTTTTTATGAGATCTCATGCTGTTGTTTCCTCTAGGCAAAGGAGGAGAAAGTGAGGGTGTCTTGAAGGAAATGATCTGTTTGCAGGCTTTAGGTAAGACTGCTATTATTTAGGTAAGACTGCTATAAAGTCTGCTATTGTGTCTTGCAGTCTAGTCTTGTATCCTCAGATGGTGACGTGTCTACTTTCTTTCTACTTCTACATCTTTCTTCAGATGAGCAGGTGAGGTTCAGCCCAATATCTTGTGGTTGAACTAAAGTAGATCATTTGCATAAGGATACCTTTCTAAGTCTTAAAAATCAAAATGAGTCTTTTCTTTTTGGTCTGTTCCATCATTGAAAAGTAAAATCTGATCAGAGTTTGTCATATATTGTTTTCTGTCCTCTAGCCCCCTTGACTTCTAGATGAAAAAAATAAATAAACTCTGAACAAGAGTAACTTTACCAAGTTGTCTTTCCTGAGTTTGAATTATTTCCAAGAACATGCAGCAATCTATAATACAAACATTTACAGTGTAAGCAGAGGCTGAAATGTCCTTACATAACTTGCGCAGAAGTTGTTGGTTAAGAAGGTACATCTCTTTCTATGCACTTAGTCTGCTATTTCGGGGAATGAAAGTGCAGACTGTAAAAAGCTGTATTACAAGAGTGTGCCGTCTGCTTAGTTTGAGAAGATAGTTAACTATATTTGCATAAGCAAATATTATTTCCTTCCTTGTATATTTATATAAACACAGAGGATTTCGTAAATATTCCTCCTTAATTTCACTATGCCACTGCCTTTTAGGAAAGCATAGAAATTGTCAACTTCAGTTTGTTTTTAAAAGAAAATGCATGATTAAATAAAGAAAAAGATAAAAAAAAGCATACAGGACACGGAATTCAATCCATATCTGTATTGATGAAGTGGAAAACCTCTGAGTTACTGTATGAACTGGAGAGTCCCAGCTGTTGTGGACCTGGAAGACACTATGTCCTGAAAGCAGGCTGTCTATGCTCTAACTAGCTGTTCAAAAAGGATTTTTTTTCTTTTATTAAGTTTCCTGAGGTGAAAGTGGTCAGAAGCCAATGACCATTTGATCAAGCATGGCAGCTCCTAGTTTCTCTTTCCAGCCATCATGCAGGCTCCCTGATGACCTTGGTTTGAGGACATTTAAAAAACAAGAAAAGAAACAGAAGGAAAAAAAGATAAATACTAACTAGACGATCTCTAAAGGTCCCTGCCAACCTTAAGGATGCTATGATTCTACTAACATGTCTTGTGTTTGCCTTCCATTTATGCTGCACAGATACTCTTGCAAACAAGTGAACCCCTGGGAATGCTGTGGCAGACCATAAGTCCATATTGAGCATATTTGTACAAAGTAGATTTTTTAAATGAAAACATACTTTCGGGAACAATTGCATTAATGTAACTGAGGCTGTGCTTGACATATCCAGACCCTGTCCCTTAGTTTATACTGCTTTGGATACTAAATACTGCTGGACGGAAACTATGAGCCAAGGTCATTTGGCAGATTGCTTTGAATAGCAATTGAAAGTTGTTGACATAAGGGTGTAGAGACAGGGAAAGGCTTAAAGAAAGTGCTCTTTCAAGTTGTGCTTTCTACTACTTTTTCTGTTGGTGAGGAGTGAAACTCATAGCTCACAAGAAGGCAGGAAGGACCTTCTGTAAACCTCATTGCTTTGGTTTCTCTGAATTATTTTCCTTCGGTGTTTCAACATCCTTTGTTGCTTGGCAGTGGGAAGAACGGCAGAGTTCAGCACTTGCAGGGACATCGTCCATTTGATGCTCCAACTGTTCTAGTTTATCTGGCTGAATCCTATGCTACTTAATTTCAGAGTTTGTATAAAAATGAAGCTCTTCTCCCTTGTTCACCAGCAAGCTGTAGCAATTTGATGGCTTTTGTAGATGTAGGCTTGCATTGTAACTAACAGCATGTGTGCTTGCTTTCCAGATGTGTTCCCTGCCCACTGGTTTGGCTTGATGCCTCATCAGGCCTATAAGTAAACACAGTTACAGTGTGGACTAAAAATTGATGAAGGCCTTGCAAGGACAGGCTGTGTGTGGGTGTAGTGGCTAGAACGTGGCTAAGCCGCAGTGCATTTCCAATGTTTTCTTTAGGGCAGGATGGTGAACAGAAATTCACAGTAATGTTCCTAAAAAATTTTGCTTGCAGCAGGAATTGTTGTTGAATCCTCCCCTTGCCCTTAAACTTGAATGTGTACTCTCCTTATCAATCCAAAGACTCACATCAACAAGAGCCCAGTTTGTTTTACTTAATGTTTGCAGCCATGATGGTACTGTTCAGCTGTGAGTTTGGCACTGTATCCTTCCACCTGTTCCCATCTTGAGAAAGGAATTTATTTGCTTTCCTTTCTGCTTCCCATATCTCTGGAGAGGTGATAGAGCTGAACTACAAATATTTGTCTTTCCTGTTCTAACACATTTTTATGTAGTGCTGAGAGATTTGTCTTTATTCAGCTGCGTAACTGCTTTGTCCACTTTGAAATGCAGGAAAAAAAGTTTAGGTTCAATGACCTAAAAAAACAAGCTTTCAGTGACTTAGCCAGTGAGTGCAGAGATGCACATGGCCTGAACTTGGCAATGAGAAGAAATGTGTGGAGTGGAATTCTCCACAGCTTCAGCTCCACAGCAAAAAAGGCAAAAGGTTGGTTATTGCTGACAAACATCATGCAGGATTTGACGGCAAAGAAAATATTTTGTACATGAGGATGTACCCAGATCCAGTCTGGACTATCCCACCAGGAACCTACCTGCAGATTTCTGCAGTAGGCAAGAATTTCTGCTTGGAGGTTTACTGATGAAATGGAGGCTGTGGTCATATTTGTCTACAAGGAGGGGGGAAGAGAAATATGACCAGCCTTCTGCAGAGTTGGAAACAGTGGTGAAAACTCAGCAGTGCTGTCATTGCAGGAGAGAGAGCAATGTGGTAGACTCTCTTATTGTCCAGACAAAGCTTCCTCCTCATCTCTTCATTGCTAAGTGAGAAAGGGTGGATCTTGAGGAAGCTCATAGGGTTTTACTCTTGTGTGAGGGATTTTTTAAATTTAAATTTTTATTTTTAGATGAAATTCCTGTTGTCTTTACATGCAACACAAGTAGATTTTTATTTAAATGCTGAATAGAGGGGTGTGTGAGATCAATGATGGCTTCCTGCAGCAGGGAGAGGTTCTTTTGTCAGAACTGCTTTTTCTTAAAACCGTTGGAGGGGAAAGGAAAGAGGAGGTGATTTCAGCTAGATAAATCATCTTTTCCCCTGCCCCTTCTGCCTTTTACCCTCTGCTCTGGAAGTTGCCAGAGCTGATATCATAGATGGAAAACAATTCTTGACTTTCAAAGGGAAAGATGGGGCTGTTAGCATAATCTCAGTAGTGAATTCATTAAACCCATTACATTATGTGGTCCATATTATACTATAGTATTGCTTCTATGCAATATAATCTTGAAGCACAGCATGGTCTAAGAGTTCAAGGTATTTAAATTGGGACAGAGTCTGAAAAGCACAAACATTAGTTTTTGGGTGTTGCCTTATCCCCATCCCCTGAGATACTCTTGCTAGACACAGTTCTCCCCAATAAGGAATATGTTTCTCCTCAAGGCACAAAATAGGATTTCTTCTGCTTTGATGCACAAAAGCAAAGTGACTGATAGCAAATAAGAGTGGCCAGTTAACTTTCTGTGTTTTCCTGAGCTTCCTCATAGTCACACCTTAATTCTGCTAAATATCTCTGCTATAATGTCCCCAAAGTTGCTTACAAGTGGCAGAAAGGCTCTGGAGAGCCTTTGAGCTGGTAACTTCTAATTGCAGGTTGGGCAGATACACCCATTTCATTGACTTAGTTTGGAAGAACAGCTGTTAAGTTCTGCAGAGGCCTACAACCAAAACTGTGTGCTATCGGGGACTACTGCTCTTGATGAGCTGTGAGCGGGGAGAGTGCAGCTTCATCTCAGGGCTAGGATTTGGCCTCTTATCTAGAAAGGCTGAATCTGCCCATGACATCTGTGTTGCTGTGGTGATGGAGGCAGATTAAGTAACTAGATGAGCTGGACCTGAATGGACATCTCACTGACTGTAAACCCTCTGAATTTTTTTCTTTTTTTTTCCCGGACTCTTAATGTGAAGATCTAGATTTGAATTTTGTTTGGGTGGTATAGTACTCCTGGTTGATCTGGAATAGGTCATGACAGACATAGGGAGCAGAAGGATTCACTGCAAGCAGGTGTCTAAAGCCTGGAGGTAAAATTTGAAGTACTCTGAGATCTTCTTAATAAGATGCTTTACAATATGGCCCGTGCCTTCTTGATGTTCCTCTCTTTCAGTTCAAAGGGTAACATGCTGAGTGTGTCTTCAGAGGCAGCTTATCTCAAAGAAAGAAAGGAGGGAGGGAGGAAAGGCTCGTAGTGGGATCATTCCTGTGAGTTTTGCTTAGGCCATAGATGGTCCCCAGACCCGCGAGAGCTCAAGGCGTCCAAATGTAGACTTTTGTGGGAACAGGGCAAAGGAGCTCTAAGTGCACATTACAGGGAGCAAATACAGAGCACCAAATGTAGGGAGGAAGAAGTAATGCATGATGGTAATAAGAATACCTCAATTTGTGCATGCATCAGAAATTGGATGCTAAAGAATATTGGCACTTGGCCAGTTTATCACAAGAGAAATCTTACCTAAGCTTGAAGATCCGGTTTCAAAGTAAGATTTGAGACATCTGCACATCTAAACTTCAGCATGAGCACTGCTGAATGCTACCTTGGAGTAGATTTTTTCTTTTGTTCTTTTTCCTTTTTGATCTTTTATTGTTTTTCTTTTGATTTCTTTTGTTTGCTTTCAGTATTAGGAAAACATTTCCTTGCATAATATATGGAAGTATTCAAGGATGTAGTCCAGACATGGTATTCTGCTCTCCTCATTAAAATCAAGGAATTCCACACATTGCCCAAATAAACATCCATGAGTAAATGAAGTGCTAAGAGAAGGACGGGGACTGTGAAATACCAGCACTAAAAATAGGTCTTGTCTCGTATTGACTTGTTCTTGTCTGCTTATGAAACAGTACTTAATTACATAGTCATAGATGACCAACTAATGTTCTGTAGAATGCAGGCAGCATGTATTCTTATCAAAAAGCATACCAAAAAGCACAGGAAGTTAGTGAAGCTAACTGAAAAATAAGTTTGCCACTGAAGATGAATGACTTCTTGCATATGCAGTATAATGCAACAGTGGAAAGAGCTGGGATTTATGACTAAACTGTAGAAACAGCCCTAATGAAAAAAACTGTTTTTCTTTTTTTGGGGGGGAGGTGGGGGCACGGGGAGGGGAGCGGGCTGACTTTAAAAATTGCCCATGAATTTCAGCATATGTATATTTTCTTTTAGAAGCAATATAGAAAATACTAAGACTTAGCTTGGTGCTGAAAAGCATGATCTAAGGTGGAGCAAAAACCAAAGCCCACTTTTCTCATGTCCAAAGCCTGGAGAAATTTGAAAAGTAGTGCTTTTTTTAAATGCCCAACTGCCCAACATTATCTTATATGTCAAACAGCCATTGTAGTTCTTAAATTGAGAGTTTAATAGATGGGTGTGCAACTTCTTCCAGGCTACCTGTCAGTATGAATGAAGTGTATTTCCTTGGTTAAAGGCATGCTTGAAATTTATGCTCAGCCTAGGTAGCTTCTGTGTTCTTAAAGAGGTCAGTGTGTTAGTCCATAATCCCAGTAATCACCCGCACGCTCAACCTGGTGATTTAAAAGCAAGCTTTATTAGCCGACTGGCGGCGAACCTCTTACAGTTTGTCCTGAGATATGCGCCATCTGAGTAGAGATTCATGGTTTTTATAGACAACTGCAACTTTCCTCATTAAACGTTATTTACGACTACCATTATTTACGACTAATCCTCCCTTCACAATTCTGTTTGGCAAGTTCAGAATCTTATCTCATGGTCACAACAAGAGCAGGATATGGTATCCTGTTAGTTCTTGTCCTTGACTGTAGCAAGCTATATTTACAGAAGCAGATGGTAAGGTTAACTGTAGATCACGTAGTCTATGCTTTAGTATGTAGTCTACTTTAGTATGCAGGCTTTTTACAGAAGCAGCCCTGTTAACCCTCTATAGGCCTTACATTCCCCACAGGCTGTTGTCTCTTCCTCAAACCCTTGAGGTGAGTTTGACCCCATCATCTTCCCTCAATGAGTTGTCAGGGAGACCCCTGGGTCAGTCTGGCTAACATAGAGCCATAATCCCCAAGTTTTTCCAGTTGTTCATATGGCTCCATAATGACCTCAGACTGTCTGGAACCTGAACTCCCAGGTGTACATCTCCCAGGTGTTTTACATTCTGGTTTTGATTCCTGCGCTATGCTTAATAATGGGTCGTGATGTCCCCAGGATGATTCAGTTTCACAGCCCCACTTCGTGCAATAGAACTGGCCCTGTCCGTGACACCCAGGCTGCCCTGGGTGGGGACATGCGTAGAATTGAACATCTTGTAAATCTTTTTCTCCCACTACTGTCCCGCAATGGAGATCTCATGCTTGGGCTGCTGCCACTCCATGACCTCCCGTCTGGTAACCCCCTACTCCTGTAGCTCATTGTATAGATAGCGTGATTTCACATAAATCACAATTTCTGGAATTTCACTGGTTTCAATTACTCGAATAACATTACCAGTCATTGTATCTCTAAGTTCCCATTCCCACCTGGTCAAGCATTATGGGTTATGCCAGGGTGCGAAACGATTAATTTCTTTGTAAACTGTTGTCCCTGTGAACAGCATTACCCACCATGTCCACATCCTTCCCCTTCCTCAGAGAGATTTTTAACGAGTTATCAGAATTTTTAATTATTGTCCACTTATCTGGGCCCGAGTCAGGGTGGGACGGAGCTGTCTTTATGTGTGAATGATGGATCCATGCTGGTTTTCCAGCAATCTTCACAGACGTTGGGGTGTGGAGAATCACTAGGATCCCATCCATGAAGGTTCCAGTGATGCCGTTTGGAATCTTTTGATGTAGACCAGGTCCCCTGGCTGATATGGATTAGCTGACCTTTGTACTAATTCTTGATCCCGATCTCTGTAGTGAGCCTGTAAATATCTGTGTATTTGATCTTGCATTTTCTGTAGAGCCTGAAATAGAGGTAAAAATGCTGGGAGGTCGTTAGTCATGCCTATGGCTTTTGGGAATAAAGGTTGGGGCCTCCCATACAGTACTTCATTTGGAGACAATCCTATCTTGTATGGGGTACATGGTGCTCGTAAGAGAGCTATTGGGAGTAATTCAACCCAATTGACCTCTGTTTCAATGTTCAATTTAATGAGAGTTTCCTTTCATCCTCTCTTTTCCCTAACTTTTCCTGAACTTTGAGGGTGGTAAATGCATCTTAACTTCCAAGTGATTTCTAAAGCTTTTGTCACCAATTTGGTAACTGAGGCCACAAACACTGGGTCGTTGTCAGACCCTAGATGAGTAGGCAAACCAAACCGAGGGATTATTTCTTGTATAAGTTTTTTTTTTTTTTGCAGTCACAGATGAGGTTTCTGCTTTTGTTGGATAGGCTTCTACCCATCCCGAATACGTGTCTACAAATACCAAAAGGAAATAAAACCTGGGAAAAAGTTTTCCCAGGGTGTATTTGCGTGAAGTCCACTTCCCCGTATATTCCTGGTGCGTCCTGCACTTCTTTAGGCTCCTCATAGGATGTGGTTATCTTCAGGTTTACTTGAATGCACGCAGTGCACTGGGCAGTGATCTTTTCAAGGTTCTTATACAGATCTGGGGTCCATAGGTGGGGCCGTGTCAGCTCAAGCGCTTTCTTAGGGCTAGAGTGGAAATCTTGCAGCCAGACTTCTGCCACTTGTTCGGGTAGGCATAGTATACCTTCTGGCAGATACCACCATCCTGCATCTCCTTCTTTTCCTTAATGTTTCTCTATATAGTCTTTTTTCAGTTTCAGTATATTCAGAGGGCGTTTCAGGCCACTGGATCTATGGTATTAGGGCTATCATCTTTAGTGACTCCACTGGCTGTTGAGCCGCCTGCTTTGCCTCTTTATTGGCCAGAGCGTTTCCCTGTATCCGAGGACTATTTCCTCGTTGGTGTGCTGGCCAGTGGACAATGGCTACCGTTCGAGGGGCCCATACAGCTTCCAGCAGGGCCACCATTTCTTCCTTGTTTTTTATACCCTTCTACTCAGCCCTGGTGAGGCCATACCTGGAGTATTGTGTCCAGTTCTGGACCCCCCAGTACAAGAGGGATGTGGAGCTGCTAGAGGGAGTCCAGCGCAGGGCCACAAGGATGATCAGGGGCCTGGAACATCTGCCCTATGAGGAGAGGTTGAGGGAGCTGGACCTGTTCAGCCCGGAGAAGAGAAGGCTGAGAGGGGATCTAATTAGTGTGTATAAGTACCTCAAGGGAGGCAGTGAGGAGGATGGG